>CABFPE010000254.1:798775-831412 GCA_900660155.1 Hofstenia miamia
TTGTAAATATGAAATTTTACCCCAAACGGACGACGTTTAGAGGTAGCGCAAAGGCGTTAAAGTTTTAAAATTTTAAAAAAATTGAAAAAAAATCTTCAAATTTTGGTCCTTTCTTAAAATCCTTTGCAAGGTCGTTTTTTAATTATCATCATCGATTATAGCAATTCTCTGCTATTCTATGAATGTCTCATATTATCAAATGAACCGTCTGGTTTGCTCTCTAGGTGACTTTAAAGATTGCATTTTCAAATATTTCCTGGAATTTAAGGATTTTGGAGTTCACAGAATGTAAACATTAATTAGAATATGCAATTTCGTTTGGCTTGAACTTTTCTACCGACAACTGCATTAATGATGTATTCTTTTTTTAAACACATGCCTGGTATCCCTACGTCAAAGTCAGTCAAATCGAAGTTCATTTCATGAGTAGTGTAGATATTGGCGGCGCCAGGACTCAAATTTTAGGGGGGTGAAATATGTCGCATAGGGGTCGAAATTTTATGAATATACATGTATATAAGTTCAATTGTTGCACATTATCTTTTTATGGCTATTAATTTTTTTAATTGTCTTTATGGACCACTGCATTAACGATACAATTTTATAATTAATAACACTTGTTAAAACAAATGCTATATTTTCAGGAAGGCAATTTTCTGTTTTCTTTAAAAATTATATCAACAATTTCATTTCGATTTGACAAAAAATGCATTTCGCAAGAAATCAATGACAAATTATTGAGTATAAATTGAAATGGCTTAGTTCCCTTGTGCTCTCCCGTGGCTTTGCCATTTAGTCAGTTTCACATCATTTTGTATAGTTGTCAGTATGCAAAATTGTAAGATGTAGAATCTTATAAAGTATCGCTCTGTCATTTTGCGTTTCGACTCGAGTTATAGTCATTCAATATTTTTATTAGTTATTCTGCTTAATTAATTTTCTTTAAAATTTGTTTTGTTCTAAATTCGTTTTGTTATAAATACGCTTTCAATAATATGTCATAAAAAACACAAATAATTTTCATTTTCTGTGATAAGTTTTTTATATTATTTTTAAGCAATATGCATTATATATTTTATGATAAAAAGTAAAAGACCAACCAAGATGATTGATTGCATATTACATTATACATCTACTGTATATATCAATAACAGCTGCTGTTTCTGTTATTAATTACTAAATAGCACCTTGTCGATCTCGCTCCACGCACTGTAGTAAAGCCTGTTTCTGAATCTCGTCGTTAGTTAATTCGGAATTGAAGTCAGTAATCAACTTGATTGCAAGTTCAGCAGAATCATTTACAACACTAAGCTTTAACACAGTTTCCAATTCTTTTTTGTAAGATGTGTTGGTTTTCCATTCACAAGCTGGATAATCCAAAAATTGCTTTGAGATGTGAAGAATATCAAATAAATTAAGCGATTCTTTTGAGCACAGATCTCCAATACGAAGGTGGAACAAAGTTTCTCTGGAGGGTATCCATTTCCTTTTGTTCAACTCTGGTTTCTCTTTCTTCATTTCTGATACTATATAGTCTTTGTCGGCATTGGAAAGTGAGCGGCTAAATATTGCAAGCCAATAATATCTGTACCCAGGTACTATAAATGTCTTCCAAACACATCCACAGTTGCATTGGAAATAATTGGATTGATAGAACGATAGTNTATATCAATAACAGCTGCTGTTTCTGTTATTAATTACTAAATAGCACCTTGTCGATCTCGCTCAATGCACTGTAGTAAAGCCTGTTTCTGAATCTCGTCGTTAGTTAATTCGGAATTGAAGTCAGTAATCAACTTGATTGCAAGTTCAGCAGAATCATTTACAACATTAAGCTTTAACACAGTTTCCAATTCTTTTTTGTAAGATGTGTTGGTTTTCCATTCACAAGCTGGATAATCCAAAAATTGCTTTGAGATGTGAAGAATATCAAATAAATTAAGCGATTCTTTTGAGCACAGATCTCCAATACGAAGGTGGAACAAAGTTTCTCTGGAGGGTATCAATTTCCTTTTGTTCAACTCTGGTTTCTCTTTCTTCATTTCTGATACTATATAGTCTTTGTCGGCATTGGAAAGTGAGCGGCTAAATATTGCAAGCCAATAATATCTGTACCCAGGTACTATAAATGTCTTCCAAACACATCCACAGTTGCATTGGAAATAATTGGATTGATAGAACGATAGTCGTATAAATCTCTCATAAGAGATAGATCACCAACAGCAGCTTCATCCTGTTGTGAAGCAGACACCCAATTACGACCATATATTAACACTATAAATAACACGATTTCAATTATTGATTTGTTTTCGCTTTTTGTCAACTTGAATTTATGACAAAAGAATGATATTTGAATTATATAAATTGCCTTTGCCATCCATCTTGCATAATGATAGGCTCCGGGATGACGAAATGAAGCAGGAGTCTCACCGTTGGCGACAGCAAGAATAAGTTCCGCAAATTCTTTATAATCATCTCGCGCAAATGATTTTATATTCTGCATACTTGCTATTGTGGCAAGCTTCCATTCGTTCACTTGTGGTTCGTTTAGTAGTGGATCGGTAAAAACATATACTGTTTCTTGATTGATGGAAATCCAAGAGTCGCGGAATCTCTTAAAAAGTTGGATATCTGGTCCGATTGAGGGACCCATCATCACATTGAAAGCGGCTGACAATATTAATTCCATCACGTGTTGTCGGCAGGCCAAATGTAGCAGTGGACCTCCAATATGCTTTTCTAACAATGCACAACATTGTTTTCGTTGACCGGTGTTTGACGAAGTAGTATCAAATGATAAGGCAACAATTCGATCAGTTATATTCCAATCACACAACACTGGCCATTGCTTCACCTGAATCGGAAGATATAATTGGTACAGATAAAAGTTTCGGATAAAGCAGTTGATGACTCGTTACAACCAAGGCTAAACGATGTACTCGTTCTCTTTTTCTGATGATGCTGGCCATTATTTTTCCATCACAATGCAAGACTAAACCAGCATTATTTCTTTCAGCAGTAGTTTGAAACTCATGCTTTATATCATTTATGAGCTCAGTTCAAATCAATTGACGAGAGCGATGTATCATGGAATACGAAGGCGTGGATAACCCCACAGATTCACCGATAGTTTTGATAACATGATCTGCTCGACGTGAAGTAATGTTTGTTCGATCAAGGGCAACAGAAAGTCTTGGAGTCATCTTCTACCGCTTTGGCCGAAAATTCGGTAAATTAACAGAAGTGGAAGGTAAAACTGATTCATTGTCAGATTCCCAATCTCAAGATTCACTAGTGAATTCGACGGTAGCCATCGCAGCCTTCTGTCGCTCAATTTCACGTTCCTCTTGGCGTTGTTTTTCACTCTGTCTTTGTGTAATCTTCTTTTCTTTCTTCACTTCGTGAACATCACTAGGTCCCATTACCATACACCGCTGCTTACGTTGATCATTTAAAAATTTGTGATCTTCCTCAATTTTAATGAGTTTATCAGCCCTGTAATGGGCAATGTCAAAAAGCTGATTTAGTTCGATGAGGTAAGAAGAGAAATCTTTCGTTATTCGTTTTGATGATTTTCTATTATTTTTGTACTTCATCGTGACTGATTTTAGTTTTCTTTGCACGTTCCGCTTTTCTTGAGTTGGTATCTTAGCACATTCCCATATATTCAATACCTCTGCCATTACAATATTTCGGTTTCTTTCGCTGTTCTCACCAAAGTAAAACAAACGTCGCAATATTTCGCTGTTAGTAGGCAGGGTTCGACCAGAGAATTTGTGTAGTGGATGTCCAATAAGGAACAACTGAGATTTGCGCCGTGTTTCCATTCAAATTATCAGTTGCAAATAATTCTAATTTTAAGGAAAACGACACCGAAATGATCAAGCGTTGTTAATTAATGTTTCTATAAAAAAACAAATGATATCACTTCTAAAAATATCAATGAGACAGTATTTATTAAAAGTAAAAGTGAAATATCATTTAAAGATTGGTGAAACTGAAATTTAGTTTATTTTTGGAAATGAAACTAAGTGTAATTATAACTATGTTTAGAAAAGAGGCATATGATGAGTAATATATTTATTCGACAACTATTTCTAACATTGAAAAGACCAAATAGATAATATATATTAAACAAGATACATTAAACTAATAAAGATAAAAATAAAATTTCAAATTTCACTTATAAGACAACAATTTGAAGATTGAAAATACCTGACCCAAATAAGATTTAACAACTGTTTTTAATTTTAGAATTTTAAATTTCTGTCTACTTATGAAATTACTCATGAAATGAACTTCGATTTGACTGACTTTGACGTAGGGATACCAGGCATGTGTTTAAAAAAAGAATACATCATTAATGCAGTTGTCGGTAGAAAAGTTCAAGCCAAACGAAATTGCATATTCTAATTAATGTTTACATTCTGTGAACTCCAAAATCTTTAAATTCCAGGAAATATTTGAAAATGCAATCTTTAAAGTCACCTAGAGAGCAAACCAGACGGTTCATTTGATAATATGAGACATTCATAGAATAGCAGAGAATTGCTATAATCGATGATGATAATTAAAAAACGACCTTGCAAAGGATTTTTAAGACAGGACCAAAATTTGAAGATTTTTTTTCCAATTTTTGGAAAATTTTAAAACTTTAACGCCTTTGCGCTACCTCTAAACGTTCTCCGTTTGGGGTAAAATTTCATATTTAGAAGTTTCTCGTCAAGCCTCACCAGAAAAGCAATGAGCACCTAAACATTTCAAAACTTCAATTTTTTTGAATCACCCTAATATATATATATATATTCTTATGAATCTTCGGGAAACCATACATTTTCCTTGGTTTGAGTGATCTCATCAAATAGAAACTAATCCTTACCATTCACTTCACAAAGTTATTGTGCAACATCAAAGGCTGCAAACAACAACTAGATATGAAAAAAAAATACTTGGCTGATATTGTTAAAACAAAAGAATTTAAGAAATGCTTTCTACTTGCGGCCAGCTGATATTTTCCGTACCTAGCATATATTCATATAATAAAACGTAATGCTTATTATCTATCCTCCAAACAAAATTTACCTAATATACAAATATACTACTTTTTGTTAATTCCAAGAATTAATTGAATTTTAAATGATTCTATAATTAAATAATCAAGTTGCCTCTTCTTGGTCTCAAAACTCGAGTCAACTAAAAATCAAATGGAATTTTTTGAATTAATTATGCATTAATGAATCATCCACTTAATGGTCTTATTATTAACATCCGCGAAAACTACATTCATCTAAGACATTTTTGTCAATATACTGCTTGTTATCATGCAGAACTGCTCGGACGATTCTATGTTTTCCCCGGATTGCAAAGCATTTTAATAGCCAGTGCCGTGTGTAAACAGATAAACTGTTGTCTATGTAAATTTCATTGTTATATTTGTAACTTTTAGTTTAATGGTATGCCCATTTGACTTTCTAGTCACAGGCATAATTTTAAATATACATCACATCACAAACAAAATTGTGCAAAACTATTAATCGGCAGTATACCGAAAAATCTGAAAAAAAATGAAAACCGAGTTTTTCCCCTTACGACAAAATGCTCGTCAATTTTAAGCCCAATTTGGTTTCAATTGATGAAATTTAAAAGAATAACTTTTTACTAATACCAATAGTAGTTAGTAGTATAAATCCGAAAGTAAATTGAAATCGCCGTTTTGAGATGTAAAAACCGATACTAAACAAATTTTTGGAAAGCACCATGCATTATACAAAATAAATCACGGCAAACGAAATATAAATACATGTAAATAATATCTAGATTGCATGAGTGCAGTAGCTGCGGATCATTTCAAAATTTTAGACAGTTAAAGTGTTATACAGAAAAAAATGCGCGCTAAGTTTTCATTAAATAGAACAGTAACAATTTTATATATAGCGAAATTGTGCGTTTCTTGTTCTATTTACTACAACAATTTTAATGATTATGTATCAAAATTGAAAGATTTAGAATAACAGCAGTTATAACGTTTCTAATATTGGTTACCTTGGTTTAACACGTTTTGTATTTGTAATTCAAATAAGTAATAGCCATAATATATTGACAATAATTAAAACTCCATTTTTCTTAATTTTTAAAATGTGACTAAACTACAATTTTTGGAAATGTCCAACCTGAAAACAAAAACTGCAACACACACTCACGGACAACGTTATCAAGTGTGTGTAATGCATTCTATCTCCTAACATGTATATCAGTTACATTTTAATTTTCTAAAATTGTAAAGAATTCTAATCAGATGCTTCTTTGACAATCAATGCGATGTGAGTGATTATTTGTTAGGACTTACTGCTTGTGGTGTTTATATTTGTATCAACTATAGGTGAAATCACTATACTTGTCGCACGCGGCCAAATAATCAATCGACTGCTCTATTGCTTATAATACTGCTATCCTATTGATGGCTATTTAAATATTTGTCAATTTTCTAGTTTTATCATTTCTTTTGTATTTTAGCTCGAAAGTCATGATAAACCAGGAGGCAAACGAGTGAAACGCTCACCCACAGAAATGGGATTGGAGGCTGACATTTTGCGAAAATGTTTTAATGCATAATTTCTTTAAAATAATATGTAATTTCATATTTATTTTTTGTTTGCTACTACTAAACTCTGAAAACAGAGGTAGTAATGCAATTTTGTTGAAAACATTTATTTGTACTTATGATAGAGAATTATTTCGAAATATATTTTGTTTTAGATGAATTTTGCCATAATCAAAAACAAAATTGATGCAAATGATAGATGATTTCCCGTTAGCAATTAGCCAATCAAATTTATAAATTACTCCTTGTAACAGGTTTTTGTTAAAGTATCAATTATATTTGTAACAGCATATAGTCCGAGGAATAACTACAGTAAAAGCTCCAACTTAGAAAGGACCATTTTTAGCTATAGTAATGTAGATTGAGTGCGGGTTAGTATGAAAGTCCTTACCCATATTCATCTTTGCATATAAATTGTACATGATGTGTGCTTCTTTGTGAAAATATGCCAGCTCATTATTTTGAGGAAATTTATTAGTTTTAATAACATGCAGATAAATACACTTCAGCTTACAAATTCATCGTTATTAATTATTTTACAAATTATTCTCTTATTGGCTACTAGATTTTTAAACAATATCTAACGTTCTAAATTTATAATTTGGGTAGATTTTAGTTTATAAATGTAATCTTTGGCATTTGGACTTAGTTGTAAATATTTTATGAAAGTGCTCTCGATAATTTTTAAATTATTGTGGTTAAGGATCTTTAGTAATTTTAATGAAAACTAAAAGACATATTTCGCTCAACTTGAGCTTTCTCAATTTACAAAAGTTCCCTCTAAGTATGCATTATGTAATTTAAAGATATGCAATTAAACGTTGATTAGAGGTAATTTATGCTGATGTATGTAATCATCTTTGGGGTTAACTCTTGGTTGCATTGATCTTATGTATTCGATTACTTTTAAATTTTTGGGGATAGTTGATCTTAAAATTTTGATGTCATAACTTAATCCACACTTTCTTAGGTGTTCTGATATTATTGACTTAGTTCCGGGCTCTTTCATATTCTGCTTAGTTGTCTGCTACTATATCCAATATAGTCCTCACCACTGGTGCAATTGGTTTTATAGTTAACATTTGAGTTATTGGATATCTTTGTCATTGATTTTAATTCTAGGTTTTGATTAAGCTTTCGTATTGTATAAACAAATCTTACATTTTCTTTTACATAATTTTATTTATTTATTAATAAAATTAGTGCTTTCTACAATATAGAGAAAAAGTGTACAAAAAGCCTCTATTAAGTATTAACTGAATTGTTTCTATTTCTTTGTTGCAGACGTAAAGATAGTGATATTTCTTTGTTACTGTAATAGTTCATAGTTTCGAAAAGTATTTTCTATGATTAGTTAAATAAGTTCTTAGTCATTAATTTTAGATTGATTATAGAAGAATGATTTACTTATTTTAATTATTTGTTGGGGCATTCTTGATAAAATTAGTCAATTTCTTTTTAAACAATTGAAACTTTTTTTCAGATCGAGTATCTTTATCCAATTTATTCCATAATTTTACTGCAATATTTATGAATGAATTCTCCCTAATTTTGCTTCTAAATTTCTTCTTTTGTTGCATGATATCATCTGGATATAATAACATAATCTTTTGCCAATTTTCTTTTAATTCGATTATTATTGCTATTGATAATTTTGTTCATCCAATTGAAAATCTTATTTAATTTTCTTTTAGAATTTTCATATAGATTTGTTAGCAAGTAAAAAGAATACGTATATTTTGTTACAACCATTGACTTAAGTAACATTGCGATCCATTTTCTTGATAATAAATCTCTTATTTTTTAATTAACTTGATGGTACCAGCCATTTTTTGAATTACAGAATTTATATGATCTTTGAATTTTAGTTGATTGTCAATTAACACTCCTAAATGTGTTATTCTTGGTTGCTCCATTATTTGTTTGTTGTTAAGATACAATTTTGTCTTTGTTTCATCTTTTGTTAATTTATTCATCTGCATAAAAGTAGTTTTTTCAATATTAAGAAACATCATGTTTTTGTTATAGTAGTCATGTATGAGATATAAATTGGATTGTAGTGCATCGATGTTTGTTGTATAGATTAACGTATCATCTGCATATAACACATTTTATATTTGTAATTTGAAATATCATTTATATAGATATTAAACAACAAAGGACCCAAAACAGCACCTTGCGGAACAACCCTTTCAATTTTCAAAAGATTCTTCGTATTTGATAAATCATATCTGTTGTGCGCTTACCTCTATATTCAATTTTAAAAATTTGTTCAAAATTATTCGAATATTATTATTGTTGTTCAATATTTCATCCATTGTTTCTTTAATATATTTTTTTAATAAAACTACTTGGAGATTCGTTTTTCTTCAGATTCGACTTTAGTTTGATTATTTCTTGGTTTATGATTTCATAAGAACTTGAGACATCAAATTTCAATGTATTGCTCATATAATTTGTGCTATTTTGTATGCAACAGGTGAATTTGAATTGAAATTTAAAACTAAACCGTTAGCTTTCTATAAATTCCTGTAAGAAAGCCGTTTGCTGTTCTGCTAATGTTCACGTTTAGAAAATGGAAATTATTAAGTTCTTTTTGCATTGCATATTTTATGTTGTCATCTATTGTATTTAATTTTGTTAGTATCAATTCTGCATCTTCATTATTTTTAAAAAACTTTATCTGGAAAATCCTGGTTGAACAAATAAACAATGCATCTTCCAAATTACGCATTAATTTTGGAAAATAAAGTTTACATTTTTAGCGTAAGCATAAGCAAAAATGCTTCAATTGATCGAATTACTTACTATAGCAAATATATTGTCCACATAACTTTCTTAAAAAATGAAATCTGATGCTATTTGATGCATAATGTTTCTCAATAAAGTTTAAATAGATGTTAGCTAGGGTTGGGTTTAAGAAATTACCCATAACAACCATCTTTCTGCAAGTAAAATTCTCCATTAAATTCCATTAATGAATTATTCATTGCATTAATAGCGTCTTTGTTGTTTCGTAATTTAGATCGTAAATCTTTGTCCTTGGTTTTTAAAATTTCTATTACTATGTCTATGGCTTTTCCTAGAGGAACATTGGTGTATAAAATTTTGATGTCGTATACCATAAACTTACTCGCATCTTGTTTCATAATATGATCAGAAAATGTTTTTGAATTCGTGTTCATTTTTGCTTTTGCTTTTGGTAATTTGCATAATATATCATTTAGTGACGGATAGTTTTTTATTTTTGGAGCCATATGAACTGGCAATAGGACGAAGTGGTACTTCGTTTTTGTTGATATTTGCAAGACCATATCCCTTTGAAGCATAACCACCAATTGATTTGCAATTTTTATAAAATTCTTCAGAGATGTTTTTTTGTTCTGTTAATAGACGCAATTTTGCATTAAATTTGTTTTCATAGACAATTGTTTGAGAGTTTGTTGTAATTCATTTTGTTTCTATCTTTTCAAAATTTTCACTATTTAAAATGTCTAACAATTTATTGTTGTAGTCCTAATTATAAATGATTTTAATTCCAATTCCTTTATTATATATTTGTTTCATTGCAAAAACAACATGAAATATGCAAACAATGTGTTTGGCACACAAGGTGCCCTCAACCAAAAGTAGGCGGACAGTCAGTCTTAATAAATTTGTTAATAAAATTACTTAAATATTCGTTCTTCTTTAGATTCGATTTTAATTAGATTATTTCTTGGTTTATGATTTCATAAGAACTTGAGACATCAAATTTCAATGTATTGCTCATATAATATTTTGTATGCTACATGTGAATTTAAATTGAAATTTAAAACTAAACCTCTATCGGTTGGCTTTCTATAAATTCCTGTAACAAAGCCGTTTACTGTTCTGATAATGTTCACGTTTAGAAAATGGAAATTATTAAGTTCTTTTTGCATTGCATATTTTATGTTGTCATCTATTGTATTTAATTTTGTTAGTATCAATTCTGCATCTTCTTCATTATTTTTAAAAAACTTGATCTGGAAAATCCTGGTTGGACAAATAAACAATGCATCTTCCAAATTACGCATTAATTTTGGAAAATAAAGTTTACATTTTTAGCGTAAGCATAAGCAAAAATGTTTCAATTGATCGAATTGGCTCTTGTAAGACCTCAGTTAGTTACTCACGCCATTCATTATGCAAAATTCATTAGGTTATACCAACGAATATTTTCATCACCTCTAATACATTCAATATTTTCTGACCAATTTAAAAGATTATTTGAACTATAAACCTATATATCTATTACATTACCAATTAACAAGATTTTTGATCGACTTCTTTTTAATCAGATTGACTAATTTTTATGGAAACACATTCTAAATTATTGAGTTTATTTATTAATTTAAGATAAGATAAGATATGCTTTATTCAGATAATATTTTCAATTACAAGACTGGTTATCTGAATTTCGTCAAGAATGATAACAAATAACTATATATTTACAAAAAAATAACAAGACTACAAAATCTGTTCTGCTCAGGCTATGGAAATTAATTGTGCGTTATTGTAAAATTTGAATCCTAACCATGAGTTACCCAAAATGAATTTTTCGGTCAACATAAATGCTTTCAATTTTCTTTTAAACTTAATTGCACTCTTAATCATTTAAATTTCATTTAGTAATCGATTCCAATTGCGAAATGCAAAATTAATAGAAGACCGTTGCCTAGATATTTGAAGGATTCTTTAAGGGAGATTGAGGCATTATTAAAAGTAAGTGAAAAATTTGGTAGTAATACACTTTTTCACTGAGGATTCAAGATGCAAAATTCAGTTTTTTCATAGTTGTTGTTTAATTTGTGCATGTTAAAATATTTACTCAATTTTTTACAATTTTGTTCTACATTATTTATTGCTTGATTTAAGGATGTATTTCCACTAAAAATGCATGTATCATCGGCGTATTGAATCAATTGACAATTCGTATGTTGCTGCATGTTTACATATATGTTAAAAAGTAGCGGTCCAAGAATGGTACCTTGCGGCACTCCGTTTTTATAGATAGCCAATTAGAGCAGGTATTATTAAATTTGACGCACTGAATTCTGTTAGTTTCGCTAGATTTTGTCAATGAGAAATTTTTAAAAGCTTTGTTCTTTTCAATAATCAATTTTTTGCATAAATCAGTTAACCAAAGTTTAGATTTGTTATATTTAGAGAAAGAATTTTTGTTAAGTAAGATCTTCTTTTCTGGACAGAAAATTTTAAGGTGCTTTTCAAAGATTGAAATGAAATTTTCCATCATAGAATTAGTATCTTGTGCATAATGAATTTCATACCAATTTTCTAGTCACCGATAATTTTCGTTTTTCAACATCATTATTTTTTCCCGAATTGTGGTCCATTTCCTAACTATTGAATTTACTGGTTTCATTTTTATAAAGCTAATCGAAGTAATGCAGTGATCGGAGAACGGACATTCAGCAGTAAAATATGTAAATTTTGAAAAATCATTATCTGACATTATGCCGTTGCAGTGATCCTTGACGGCGTAATTTTATTAACAATATTCAGATTAAACATATTTAGTAAAATGTCAATTTTATCTCGTTCTTTTTGGTCCAAATAATTGATGATGTAGTCTCCCATTAAACAATGTCTTTATTTTCAGAAACAGCTAGAACCAATTCATTTTCCAATTTCTCAATGAAATAATTCGAATATTTTTTGTGCGGAGAATAAGAAACATTTATCAGTTGTTTTTTATATGTAGCATTTTTTAAAGTTTTTGATATTTCTACCCACAATCTTTCAAATTTAGATACGTCGCTATACTTTATATCTTCGCGTAATTTAGGTTTGAAAAACTTTGGTATTAATAATAAGACTCTTCCACCACTCGACTTTCCTAATAGATTATTAGTTTGCCTATCTTTTCTAAACAAACAAAATGATTTATTGAATGACCAACAATTATCAAAGTCTTTGTTCGACAACCAGGTTTCCGAGATTCCTAGAATAACATCATTTTTAAAATTGGACATAAATTGCTTAAATTCAAAATTTTTCTTTGACAGGTTTTCAAAATTCAAACCCACATAGGTAATAGTGCTATTTTTGCATTCAATCTTTCGAAATAAGTATCGTAATCTAAAATCGACCAGGGTTCTTTGCAATGCCATGAAGAATTAATAAGAAGAAAAATATTGAGATACTTAGAATTTTTTAAAGCTGATAAACACGATGAAGGTGTTTTTATTGTTGATAGGAGAATATTGAATTAATTTATAGTAGCATAATGTTCTTCTTTTTATATCCAAAACATGGGTAGTTTCATATTTTTTATCACCAAAAATTAGTTAAATAACAATAGAAGGATTAACAATTTTGAATAAAAATTATTTTTAGCATTTAGATAATGAAATTTCCTTAGCCTGAGCGTCGTTACTAAATGCACAAAATATAAATATTTACAAGACATTGTTAAAAGTTATGAACCTTGTGAATTTCAGCAGGGTGTGAAGAAATTAGGCGGCGGAGATGACAGGCCAGAAGCGTAGGTTTTATGAAAATTCTGTGGTGCGCGTTGATCAGGCCAATTAAACTGATAAGGCGGAAGAACTGATTAGCGCTGCGGGTGTTCGAACGTGGGCGACGTGAAGGTAGCGGCATGGCGGTTTAAACGTGCTGAAATAGCGTTGAGTACGGGGCGGTGTTTCATCAAAGAATTCTTTGATATTGTGCCCTGGTGTTGAGTAACCTCTTCTTGAGAAATGGATACCATCCTGTGCAAATAATTTACGGTTGATGTTATTTCCTAAATAAAAAGATTGAAAGTTGTTAAAAACGGTATACCCTAGAATTTTCCCGTTTTGGTGGATAAGAAAAATAAGTTCTTGAATCTGTTTTAAAGTGCTAATTAAATGTTTAAATAAAATAGTGTATTCTGTTTTGTGTTGCATTACATCATTTCTGCCAACGGTGACTAGTATTTTTTTTAATGTTGTTCGCCGGCGTGTATTGTTTAATTGTTTCTGTCATCTCTTCTATAATTGTTCCGAGATGTGAATATACTGCAACTGTGTCTTTCGTTAGTAGGGCGGATGCTTATAGGTATCGATATATTGAGGTGCCTAAAATAAGCATACCTGCATCTGTGAGGAGACAGATAGATTTGTGATGATTGGTGATATTGCGATGGTTTTCTTGGGCGATGAAACTTGCGTCCATTAATCTTTCTCTGGAATTTTGATCGGCGGAACCTCCTTTTCTTCGTGTGCGAGAACAGTGTGGAGTAAGCTGTGAAATGTTAAAAGCTCTTCCTTTTGATAGATTGTTGAAGGGAGCTAGAAGTTTAGCAGATGTGATTCTGCTATGTTCACTCGTTATGAAATTCTCACTACCGAGTAAACGCAGGACTGAGAGCTCAGCAGGACCAACCACTCGCCGAGAAATCATCTCGGCGCATCATATATTTAGCATGTTTCCGCATGCCACTATAAAATTCACAAATTAATCATCAATATCTTAAACCAATTTATTTCTGAGGGTGTCTTTCTAGATGATTTGAAAATAGCACAAATCATACCTATACATGAAAAAGGTGATACTGAAAACGCAATTAATTATAGTCCAGTTTCAGTACCCCATTACTAAGTAAGATATTTGAAAAAATAATATATAACCAAATAAATAATTATTTTGAGAAATATGATTTACTTCGATCGTTACAATTTGGGCTTAAAAATAGTTTATCAACAAATCATGCCTTAATTCATATTTTAGATCATTGGAGAAAATATATTGACAAAGACCAAAGTGTATTCATTTTATTGCTAGATTTATAAAAGGCATTCAAATCAATTGATCTCAATATCCTAAAAAATAAATTACAACAAATATTCAATTTTTGAGAATCAGCAATAGATATAACAAAATCTTATTTAAATAACAGACAGCAACACGTAAAAATTAAAAACATGTCTCGTGCAATGATAAATTTACCAAAGAATCCCACAAGGTAAAAGACATTACATTCGATAATAAAATAAAATGCATACAGTATTCTGATGATAATTTATTATATACAAGCAAATATGAAGATGTGCACAATGTATTAGATGGAGCTATCTTATATTTTGATAAGAATAAAATGAAGCTTAATATTGAAAAAACAAACTTTATGGTTCTAAGCAAATTAAATTATAAGAAACTAAGCCTACAAGTAAACAATAAAACTATTTAAAAAAATAAAATTGTATACCTAGATATTATTTTTGATAATAATTTAATATTTGAAGAACATTTTAGTAAAATAATGAAAAAATGGCTCAAGGGATCAAAGCACTCTGTAAGTTACAAAATTTTGTAACATTTAAATGAAAAGTAATGATATTGAAATCATATATTCTGTTTCAGTATTTATATTCATCAACAAACTTACCTAGGCAAGCAAAAAATAAGTTAGAAAGAATGTTGAATTGGAGCTTAGCTATCATATGTGAAAAAACCAATCAAAAAATATCAGAAGAATTTACAATCTTTTTTTCATTAGACTATCTACAAAAACTAAAATCACTATAAATATTTTTCAAATTTAGATCTAAAAAGCCCTTCGATCAAGACTTCATATTAGAACTAAGTGCTATAGAAAATTTTAATTTAAAAAAACAATCATTAAGAACTGTTTTATCAATTACTGTATAGATCTATGGAACACGTCACCTGAAATTAAAGAAGAATCTAGTTTTAAGAAATTTAGGAAAAAAATTTACTTAAAATTATCACCAAAGAAAAGAAATTATTTGGATGTTCAAAGAATAGTTTGTAACTAAGTAATATCAATTTGCAATTATAGAAAACAATTTTCTTTAAACCGTAGTAAGTATTTTTATACTTTTTTGTATAGTACAAACTTTTAAAAATATATAATAAAATTGTTATATATTTTTTACAATAACTTTAGTAGATTTAGTTAATATTTTGTGTAAGCTTGATGCACAATACATTGAAAAGACCACAAGAAATTTACAAACAGGAAATTAAGAACACAAAAATCAGTCAACCATCTCCAATCACATAAAGAACTGTGATATGAAATTTACTTATGAAGTCTTATCCAAAGCACTTGATAATTCTCAACTAAACATCTATTAATGATGCTTTAACGGCTACCGAAAATTGGAGAAATTGCATGTTTAGATTTATCAAAAGCAAAAAATCTGTGCGGCTCAAACAAAATAAACAGATAAAAGTGAAAAATTCACACTCGAGATAGGTTAAGGCTCTTAGCAATATATCTCAACATCTTCCAACCACAGTTTATTCACACTTCAATTATGAAACGGACTGTATATCGACATAAATAAAAAATCATTGTGCAACTAAGCTCGAATATGCAAATAACAGTTAACAGGAATGCAGAAATTATATAATCATACGAACTTCTCCAAAATCCTCACTATATTAGTTATAAAAATGTGTTAACTACTTTAAAATACTTAGTAATGTTGTTCCATACCCCATTTTCTATCCACCAAACTATTGTATAGACATAGAACTCTAAAAATTTAACCTTTTCAATATATATATGAAAATCTTTTCGTAACCATAATTTATTGTTGTTAAGGATCTTTAGTAATTTTAATAAAAACAGACTAAAAGAGATATTTTTCGCTCAATTTGAGCATTGTCAATTTACAAAAATACCCTCTAAATTTGCATTATTTAATTAAAAAATATTATGCAATTAAGCGTTGATTGGAGATAGTTTATGCTGATATATGTACACCTTTGGTGTTGAGACTTGGTTGCATTTAATTTTTAGGGATGATAGATCTTAAAATTTTGATATCATAATTTAATTCACAGTTTCGCTTTTGCACAATACAGTCAGAGTTGAAAAACAGAACGGATACCAGCCGGTTTTGCCTAAATTTTAAAAAATTACCGGCCAGACTAAAACGTTTTAATGAACTCTTTGCATATAATGATTTTAACTATTTATTATTTTAAATTTAATGGAATTCCAATTAACATTTCTGGCACATGCAAAAGTCCAATTATGAAATATTGGACATTGTTGCTCAGAGATTATATGTTATAAAGAAGGCTTCTGTACCAGGCACGTAGCCAGGTTATTCCAAAATTAGCAGGGGCCATTGAAAATGTGCCAGTGTCACTTATAACAAAATCGGCATATACCAACAAAAAAATTTCTACAATATTTTAAAAATAAAAATAAATAGGTGCTATTTAAAATCCAGCTTAAAAGAAAACTCCAGTATTACGTCTTTTATGAAGAGTTTGTACTATAGATCTTTTTCATTGGAAAGTAGAAGCACTAGCAGGTACATTGCATTGGAAGGAGTTCAGTGGTATCATTGATGATGATCATTTGCCGTTTTTAGCAATTGTTAAAAGAATGGTCTTTGGTCGTTTTAAAACTTCATTAATAAATTATTATTATTATTAATAGCATAATAAAAAACATTAAGCCTGGAAACGCTTCACGTTTTCTTGACCGTACTCGAGTCAGCCCAAACAGTTTTTTATCAAACTCGAACTGGCGTTATAATAAAAACATATTATATATAATTATAACAAATTCAATTGAAATATGGTTAACGGATGATCTCATCATTTTATATGAAATATATACGTTCAATTTCAATGAATGTACATCCTGAATCATGATGCTTGATCCGACTCGGCGAGAAGGTTTATTGACCCGACCCTCGGATCGACCCATTTCCAGACCTGATATACATGTATTATTGCTTGTTTGATATATATTACAAGAAAGGGAAGAGTATCTCCTGAAAAAGGACAAATTCCAGATCGCGATCTGGAATGTATTTTGCCACTTAACTATCATTCTGCATATATAGTTCTGTTTTAATTGTATTCTTAACATCCAGAAAACTATAGCTCTAATGTAATATAGTCTTCTAAAATTATTTTTCGCTTATTATTTTTTTATTCAGCGATCTAATATTTTTACTAGACACTGAAATTAAACTAATATTTTTAGATTTAGGTATGCTAATTTTGTTTTTCCCAATTGTTGCAGTGTTTGCGCAGATGGACGACAATGAAGTCAAATCATGTAGGACATTTTACAATTTATTCCAATATTCGTCACTTTTTAATACGTAAAAAATATTTAAAATTTAACGTAATTTAATGGCGGTTTACTACTAAGTTACATCATCTTCAAGAAATTACTACAGTGCCGCAAATAGCAATGACAGACCTAATTATATCAATACATGAATGTATCGAACATTTAAGCTGCAAATAACATATAAGAATCATTGTAATAGTAACGGTTGGCTGTTATATTGCGCATTGTCTTATTGCAAAATTGATTTTTGTCGAAGAAAATAAACTAAATGTTTTTCAATGATGTTGTAATAATGCTTAGATAATAATAAGAATAATAATGAATTACTTTATTTAGCCGCTGAAAGCAAACACTACAAAAATATAATAACAAGTCAAGTTATAAGGTAGGGAGGACAGTCGCGAGAGATAAAGTAGAAACAGATGGAAGAGTAGGCGAAGTTGGAGAAGGGCTCAGCAAAGAGGAAAGACATCAAAAATTTCTTGAAGCTCGGAGAGGAAGAAAAAAATCAATGGCTGTTGGAGGGTTAAGAGTCAAGATGTAGTTAACATCAATACAAAAGTGAGGAATTAGTTTTGCGGAGGCGCTAAGACAAATAACCAGACCAATTTAAGTTTACATCAAGTTAAACTCCAAGATGAGTGTGATGAGGAGGAAAGTTCACAGGGAGAGGCAGATCAGAAGAAGGGGGGATAAAGGAAAAGGAAATACCACATGTCTTGGTTGGGCTAAAATCAAGATGGTTAACGGAAGACCAAGTAGTCAAAAGTTTAAGATCAGAGGTAATATTGGAGGCAAAAGAACTACCAAAGTTGAAAATCGAAGTGTCATCGACGTACAGTAGACTGGATGAGTTGAGGACAGATTGAGGGAGGTCATTGATAGCAACAAGGAAGAGAACAGCAAACACATAACCTTGAGGAGCATCACTAGAGACAAGAGCAGAAGAAGAAATTGACACAAGTGGATTTTGACACATTGACGACGATTGGACAGGTAAGACTGGAAGAGCTCGATGAAATCAGCATCAAACCCAAGTAAACTTAATTTGTCAAGAAGAATAGAATGAGGGAGCCGATCAAACGCTTTTGAGATGTCAAGAAAGATAATACATCCAGGATCATTACTATCAGAGTGAAAGTAGCAGTTTTCGATCAGAGTGAGCAGGTTAGTAATCGTAGAGCGACCAGGAAGGTTGCCATGCTGAGAAGAAGAGATGAGGTGACGAATTTTTGGGAATACATAACGAAAAACAAGGCGTTCAAAGATGATAGACAGTCGAGATAGAATAGCTATTGGGCGGTAGGACGTGACCTGCGAGGAGGGAAGCTGATTAGATTTTAACAGCGGAGAAATCCAAGATGTCTTCCAACAGGCGGGATAGCGCTTAGTGGAGCAAATGAAGGAGTAAAGATGCTTTAAATGGATAGAAAGCGTGGAGGAGGTTTCATGAATTACAAAGGAAGGAACACCGTCAGGATAACAAGGACCAGACAACTTGCAAGATTTAAGCATGAGAGAGATATCATGGGCGCTGAAGACCATATCACAAAGTCGGATTAGCGGGGAGGCAGCAGGTGGACCAGGGCACATGGAGACAGGTACAGAGAAGTTAGAGGCAAAATACGCGTTGAACAGATCAGCCTTCTCCAGGTCAGAGTGAGCAGAACGAAGGTTCCATCTCAAATTGGGGAGCTCAGGCTTGGAATGAAGAGAACGCAGGAAGGAATAAGAGTCTTGAAGAGAACCGGACGAGAAGCTGGACAGAAAAGAGACTTTGTCAAGTTCCATAAAATTGAGAACATCTTCTGTGAGAGAAGCAAGCTTCGGAGTAGCAGTAGTACCAGAATGGCGTTTGTAAGACTCCAATTTATTCAAGGAGTGCACAGTAAGGGACGAAAAATAGAAAGGAAGAGAAGCACGCTTTTTCCGCCGACGAGGAACATAAGAAGAAATAACTTGATGAAAGAAAGTGAACCAATCGTCAACTGAGAAGGAATCACTAAAAACGGGCAGCGAAGATGAGAGAGCAGCATTAAGTGACAGAAAGTCACTGTTAAATCGAGCATATTGTGGAACAGCCGGATTAGCAGATGGAGAAGTAGAGTTGACAAACAGATTGAAGCTGACGAATGAGTGATCTGACAGCTTAGCAGGAACAGGGATTACAGATATGTCAAATATGTAATCGGGGTGAGAGCACAGAACCAAATCAAGCAGAGAGGAGCTGGAAGTAGGAGAAAATACAAGTTGTTCAAGAGAATAGCAGGCAAAAACTTCTAAAACTGCAGACTCATAAGTGTCAGTAGAGTCGAACGCATTCCAGCAGACATTAGGAAGATTGAAGTCACCACAAACAAGAAAATGTGGACGATTGGAAAAGCCAAGATGACGAGAGAGGGATGTAGACTGGTCATGAAAAGACTCGAACATAGATGATAAATCAGCAATGGGAAAGTGAAAGGCACTTTTCGAAGAAGGGTTGTAAACACAGAGCAGAGAAACAATGTGGTCACTGAGAACAACAGCACCGTCACAACAGAAATCGAAGGATAATGAATCGAATGAGATGGGACGGATGTCAAGGTTAGGAAGACGTGAGGCAATGAGAACTCCTCCATGGCGACCACTGGATCGATCCATACGAGAAAGAAATTTAAGAGTAGATTTGAGAAAAACAACACTATCAGCAATGGCAGGATCAAGCCAGGTTTCAGTGATGAAAATGAAGTCAACAGGAGACTGCAAGAAGAAATTGTAAAAACTGAGACGACGGTTCAAAGATACAAGACTGTGGGCATTGGCAAGCAATACATAAAAGCCAGAGTTACGGGGAGGAGGAAGATCAGGGTGAGATAGTCAGTCACAAGGATGATATGACGCCAGGGCCATCATTGGAAAACGGAGTTGAGGTAGAGAGAGAAGAGACAGATTGGCGCAACAACGAAATGATGGCGTCTTTCTTCAGACCACCAACAGCCGAGGTAAACTGGGCATCGCTCAAATTTTTGAGGTCGGACAGCGTAATTGGAGGCATAACTGAAATCTAATTAAACTGTATAATAAACAGGCAAATATTTGAATGCTTTTTAATATTCTCATAAACAGTGGAATGTTTTGTAATTATTTTTAATTTTAGATTTATCAGCATTTGTAATGAAACGTTCAGATCACAAAGAGATTGTCACTAATTTACGGAACATTGAAAACTTGAAGAAGCAAGAAAAAACTGTGAATCTTGCGCTAAACGCTATAGTTAAGGTAAGTTTATTTTACAATGATTTTACGTAAATTGGACTACTGTTTTCATCAAGGTTACAAAATTTAATGTATTTCATTCCAATAGTATCGTTCCTTTTCAAATAATAGCGTATTTTAAAATTTTTCATTCCAAAAATAATCTAAGATGCAATTTACCTCTACAGTTATTTACTTTGTTTGTCAATTGAAATTTAACACAATGCAGTTTAATTTAAATACATTTCTTAAGTTTTATATAAAATTATGGGCAGCTTTGCTGAACAAGTAAAACCTCTAGTAAAACTTCGCTCAAAATTATTGTTGGTTCAATTAATCTAACGAACAGAAGTAAAGTGGTATCACACCCCTTTCTATGGGAGTATTTGTTGCATTTCCAAACTGTTTGCATAACATTATTTAATATTTAAATTTTTAGAAATGTTCAAGATTTGGAAATAGAACATATTTGATTGCAAATTATATTTTTTTCGGAATACAAATTTATTAAGACGAAATTCAAGAATACAACCTTAAAATATTCGCTTATCTAAGGGAGTATGGGCGCATACGGGTAAGCGTGCCAATCTACATTATGTATTTTAAATACGATTTTTCGAAAATATAAATTATAAATATAAAATTTAAAAAATTAACATATAATTAACGTGAATTGTGTTATAAATTTTATAAATTGTTTAATAGCAAAAATGAAAATTTCATTATTCGGGTACTGGTAACAAAGTATTTGTACTAGCAAATCACTAATGTGAATACACTAATATAGACACTTACAAAAGCGTGAGGTATTAATCTAAACAATATGCTTTTTCTATATTTTGGATAGCACAGTTATTAACAAAAGAATTGAAGTAGAATAATGTTTTATTTAGAGTATTACGCAACGAAGATCGGATTTGCTTTCCCTTGGGTATGAAATCGGCCAATTGCCTTCAGCACAGGATCAAAAGGACGGTATAGTGATTGACAATATTGCAATTGTTGTTACAAAATGCTTAAACTAATATGAGGCTTTGCGTTAAACCTAAGCAATATAGCACCATTGAGTTAAATTTTGTAATAAGTTCGTAGTTATTTTCTAAGTTTGGTTGTTAACTAAAATTCAAACTGTCGAACTTTGGTAATACAACTGATTTTCATCTTGAAATTATTTATGAATTTATAGTTCTTTTATTGAGTTCGTCATGCAATTGTGTATAATAAATTCTCAGCATCTGTTTGGGTGCCTAAACTAAGGTTGCCATCATACTTGTCCATGGAGCGATTTGTTTTGGCTGAAGATCCATAGAATTCTTATTGATTGATCCATGGCATTTTCACCGATCCAAGGATATATATATATATATATATATATATATATCATTCTGTTGTATAAAAATCCAATAAAAAATATTGCTACTTAACTATGCGCATATAGTGTTGTGGTTTCATTTGAAATGGATATATTCGTTTGTAGTTCCAGCAGTTGTCTCACTTCTAAATTCGATGTAATATGAAATGAGCAGAATTCAAACAAATGACGTCCTGAATAGCAACAGCTATTCTACATCTCTAAGAACAATAGCGTCAAATTGCCAGTTAATTCGTCACTAACACCAGTCTATTGAAGAAGTTTTTTCTGACTAGTTAAGTTTGCTCGATTGATACGCGCATCGACGTAAGTGAGCTTTCGAGAAGCCAATTAGAGTTGGTAGTCATTATAAGACATGCATGTTGTAGTTTTATAGTTTCGGACAAACTAGTTGGATCATTAGTGATTTTCACTGATATTTAGCAAAAACAGTCAAAGTATCACACCGTATGTATCGATCCGATTGCTGCATATCCTCGTAATTGCCTAGAGTTGTTTGCATTTCTGATTTAACTATTTCATAAAAAATTTCAGATACTTTTTATGGACTTTTTCAAGCCGGCTTGAAACTTAAAGTAGCCTAAGATATTAAACAAGATTACAACGATTAATTTTTAGCTTTATCATCAGTGTTTGAAAACACTTTGCTTTTTGGAGACATATCATTGTACTTTCCCGATTACGCTCATAAAATTTTCGACCACGATCAATCCTTGAAAGAGCTGCTCACATGGGGAACAACTCTTGCGCAAGAAGTTAACTCTTTAATCCCTAAAAAAGACCAGGAGCTCATTTCTCTAGTATGTAACGAATTTTTCTATGATTTCTTTTCAATATTTATAGCATACTATGTTTAAAATTATTACAAAAACAAAAAAAATTTCACAATAATTCATTCTATTTCATGCTCATTTTGTCAATTCATTTATTGTCAGATATTTAAGAGTTGTAGGTAGTTTTATAAATTCTATAAATATTTTTCATTTGGATGCTAATAATTTATTTTCTTTAATTATTCCTTTAATCTTGTTAGTATATTGCATTAATTCATCATTTGTTAAACATTTGAAATGCCAGATGGTCTTTGTTTTCATGAATATAGGTTTCTGCCTCTTCTTGTGATTTAACTTTTGAACTTTTCTCTCAATTTATATTGTATAGATCGGGACAGTCAAAACTAGATAATATTGAAAACTCATACTTATCACGTTATTTTAATATTTTTGTTATTCTTTATTGGTATTTGTTTTTGTATCAAGAATTTCTTTGTTTCTTTATATTTATTGAATGATTTTTCGTTTCTGAGTTCTAGAGATCTATTTTCTAATGTTTTATGCTATTAGATGCGAGGGAATCATTTCGAATATTTTTACTGTATAGATTTTGAGTTCTTTGTATATATTCGTTAAAAAACAATAAGGATTTCTTCTCATTTATCAATTTATACTCTTTGGTAATCTATGCATTGTGGCTGTGGGTTAAATTTTTATGAATTTTCTAATATAAGATCAAGGTGTATATAATAATTACGTACACCTTGTATGAGATACATGCTCGTGTTTTGGTAAATTAACTCATTAATTTTTATATGCTAATTTTGACAGATGTGCGCAACAAATGCTTAAACGACTTTGTTTACAAAGTTTTCGTTCAAAATTAGGTTGTTGGTATAAAAGAAAATTTCAATTTGGTCGATTTGATGAATATATTTCCTCTTTGCAAGACTTTCGATTTTTGAAACATTGTATTGATTCCTCATTTCTTGTATGGAGTTCATTTAGATGATGCAAGAGTTGAATATTATTCCCCGGGGTGAAGACTATGTCAATCCATATTCAAAAGCCTTTCAAGAGGTTTGTCCTTTATTTTAATTCTACAGGGCATAATTCATTCTATACAAATGAAGTATAATATTTTGAACTATGAAATATCTATGTTATAGAATTGAGTTGTGCTCATGTTTTTGTAAGAAGTTGAACGCTGCTTTGGAAAATGATTTGAAAACTTATGCTGTGTTTAGTTTTAAGCTGCCCAAGATATAAGGAAACTACCCAAAAAATTAAATTATGCAAATTAACTGGGCACTAAGCACCATTAATTGTTATCATAAAATAATTTAGTTTTTGGTTTTTGAAAACCACAGAGAAGGTCTTGTTAAACGTGAAGTGAGCAGTTACTGCAAAATCAAAAAGTTGTTCAAACTAATTTATTCAATGGTTACATTTGGAAATTATTCAAGCAATTGCGCTCCATTATGCATAAGACAACTTTGGACATACTGTATGCTTTTACTGGCTTTTAACTGTATGTCTATTCTTGTAGCGCCCAACAGGACAATGACTAACTCCATCAATTCGCATTTCAATTGTTGGAAAGAATGCGCATCATCCACCTCGTGACTTCTGTGCTGGGTGCACTTTTTGTGGATGAGTAAGTTTCGGATTATCCAATATCCTCGCACTCTCTGCTGTTGAGTCTACTGAGCTGTCATTTTCATTGTCACACAGTGTGTCATTTTTTATTTGTACATGAGCCTGGATTGGTAGGTGCAGCATTATCAGTGTTGTTCTGCTGCATTATCCTGCAATATCAAGTCTGATGAAACAGTCAGATAGCACGTTTGCCAACGCAATGTTTGTCAACCAGAAAAAGCATTCATAAGTAAAAAATGATTATTCCCAATATTAACACGCAAACGAAATTATTTATTATTGTACTGCGTTATATTACTCGTTACTAAGAAAATTTTATGTCTTATCTCTGTGCTAAAGAAAACATGCAATTTCCACATTCTACCTGATAGATTTGCTGATTTTTTTGATATAACTATGCATTCCCAAAATAAATCAATGCAAAACATCTATTATAACAAAAAATTCAACATTAAAATTCCATAAACTATTAATACATTTTAAATAATATTTTGATTATATATAATATATGAAAGCAAATGTTTATAAAAATCTGGCGAAATATCGATACCGTCATTGTTAAGGAAATAATGTATTTCTCATACATAAATCAAAAAATTAAATTGCTATGTATATTACATTTATTCACAAGATGGCGTAATTACATTGACAATATTTAATCATTGCGCCATTGAATTGCTTAAATAATTTATGTAAATTATATTTAAGTGGAAAGAACACGAGTAGGCTAGTTAGTGCTCAAACAGATAGATTTAGTTGTATTTTCGCTATGAAATGAAGAGGCTTAACCCAGGGTGTTTTCTCAAAATGAACGGCAAATAATTTTGTGTCAAAATTACTACAAATTGAATTTGTAATAAATTTAAATTGATTTTGAGTGCAATTGTGCTAGCTTCGGCAGCACATATACTAAAATTGGAACGATACAGAGAAGATTAGAATGGCCCCTGCGCAAGGATGACACGCAAAATCGTGAAGCGTTCCTAATTTTTAAATATTGCTATTTCTAAAGAGAAACATCAATTTTTCTCACAAAATTTTTGACACAACTCAAATATTTAAAAAAAGCATTTCTAAACAGGATTTTAGGATCCATTTCAGTTTAGGTCACTTTTTTGGAAAAATTCCGATGACTCATCAAAACAATTTTTCTGGGTCAACTTTTTACGAGAAACAATCTGACATCCTCAAAATTGCGAAAAAATCAATAGTTGAGTCGCGATAGCTCTTTATTATTTTACTGATATNCACGCAAAATCGTGAAGCGTTCCTAATTTTTAAATATTGCTATTTCTAAAGAGAAACATCAATTTTTCTCACAAAATTTTTGACACAACTCAACTCAAATATTTAAAAAAAGCATTTCTAAACAGGATTTTAGGATCAATTTCAGTTTAGGTCACTTTTTTGGAAAAATTCCGATGACTCATCAAAACAATTTTTCTGGGTCAACTTTTTACGAGAAACAATCTGACATCCTCAAAATTGCGAAAAAATCAATAGTTGAGTCGCGATAGCTCTTTATTATTTTACTGATATAAAAACAACTTAGCGCAGTGACAACAGTGTTTTGAAACTGTAAAACATTTCAAATGAAACTTTTCAATTGGTAGGAATCTATGACGTAATAACCCAAAATCAAACGGATTATAGCCTTGACATATTAAAATTTTTTGTTGTAATTTTACTCTAATTACTATATATTTACCGTTATTATATTAAATATTTTAATGAAAACTATTAAATATACTGAATAAAGTAAGCTTGTATAACCAAACGCTCCAAAAACGCTATCAAAACTTCCAAATTTTGAGAATTTTCCAAACCATTTATACAAGACAATTTGTTGACACAAACAGTAATAATATCCTTGGAACTATGTTTGTAATTAAATAAGACTATCAATTTGCAAATGCTTCTATTAATTTTTGGTAAATATATTGTAAAAATTTCATATAATATTTGTGATAGTCCTATTTACAAGCACAAAATAAACCATACCGACTGCACTTCCCAAATAATAGTAAATCTCCAACATTTACAGAAGTTTCGTCACAGTATGCTTCGACCATTAAATTACAATCAATTAGAACCGACCATTCAATTTGAAGTGGTCGCTGTACACCTTCACAATTTTTTGATACAAACAAATCCTTCCATTAAGTTTTGATACCAAAGCTGCTACTTTATCAGCATTAAATGAATCAAATATAAAGGAATCCATGGCACGAAACTCGTCAATTTCATCCTACAAAAAGTTTCAAATTTACAATAATTTTGTAGAACGTACATTATGTATAAATTTGTTCAATGCAATAGGAAGTTATGCAAGTTTTTAAACCGGCATTATATTTCGGTTAATGACACCACGTTTGGTAACTTCTCGCAAAACAATTGGATTTGGATAGCTTATTGATGAGGCTCCTGTTCCTTTGAATATCTCATGTGGCTTACTTGGCCTCTCCTTTCCATTGATTTTTGTAGTGGGGAATCCTTCTGTCCAGTGCTTTTTGCAAATAACTATGTTTTGTAATGTTAATTCGTTGAGGAATATTCTTGATAACCATGCATCGCTTTCATTTATGTCATTTGGAAATCTATATGCTGGCATATATGGAGAATTTCTATAATTGGACCTGCACTTATATACACAGCATTTGTTCGGCATACCAAGTACAGCAAAGTGACTAATAATTATTAAAGCATCAATAACAATAACTGCTTTGCGGTTTTGGGCCTGTAGTCTCACTACACGAGTGTTTGCATTAACCTCCTGTTTATTTCGAACTCCACGGTTTAATAGGAATTGTTTTTCTATAACTGGAAAGATTGTAATCAACACCTCAATTACTGATTCAAAACATTAAAATCAAAAACGAATTTGATGGGATGTTTAATTCTATAGATATTGTTGTATAATATTGCCAAGAATAAGTAGTTACATGGACTCCTAGAATAAACAACTGGACGAAAATCGCTTGATTTTGGGTGCGCAAGATACGGCCATTACTATTAAATTGGTATACATTCAGCAATTCATAATTATTAATAAATATTTAAAATTAATTCAAATGAAAATATATTCAGCACAACAACAATAAATATAGGTGAATACAAACCACAAACATCAAAATTTATCTAGTTTTTTACAATCCATTGTCTTAAACTTGTTTTCTCTGTTCTTGCACATGCAATTAAATGCTTGTATAACTGATCTTTCAAAATATGATTTATGATATTTGCAGACCATGCTTTTGGAAAAAAATCAGGTCCCAATGTCATACAAATATTTAGAAATAAAGAATCCATTCGTGTATATTTAGACATTTGATGAAGAAATATATCATTATGAGTAACTTTTATAAATAAATTTAAGGCAAAATGCACCATGGCAAAAAGATAGTCTGATGGTCGCTTTAACCCTAGACGATTTCTTAGAGAATCCAGTAACATAGATTTATCTATTGAATTGGCTATATCTTTCATAAAATTTTCATTTAAGTTGGAATTTCCTTTCATACGCGTTGTTGAAAGTTGCTTAAGATTAAGGCTTGAATGTTAATGAGCGAAATAGTTCGAATTTTTCCTTCTGTTTAATAATTTGCCTCATACCCACTAAATCATTGCCTCCTGACGACTGGCGATACCAGGAAAATCTGTGCTCAAGGCCAGTTAGAACAAAAATCAAAACCACATTCATTTAACAAGTGTTTAGTTAGATTCTACTAAGATTTCTGAAGTTAAGCGTGAAGCTGGAAAAGTTTCAAAGGTTACTCCAATCCCATTTCTATCAGCTTCCCAGTTATTTAATCAGTTGGAAAATTCCAGTAGAAACACCAGTCTAAAATCATCAAAGCATCTAATGGGCGAGTACAAAGGATGATAAATACTTTTAATATTAACAATTGACCACCATTTGTTAATTAATTTAATAAAGCTTATAGTTCCAGTGCAATTAAGTTTGTTTTCAACATCGTATAGCTCCAAACCAGATATCGTACTTTCACAAAACACAGATAATGCATGCTTTACAGACGTTCTTTGAATGTTTGACAAATGAAATAAACTTTCTTTAATTTTGTGTGCAATTCTTAGTGGTTTATCCAATTCCAAATAGTAGAGATCCCTAATATCCTGAAAATTTGGAACAGATTGCTCTCCATTAATAAATGAATTATAAATAAATGTACAAACTCTTTGAAAAATATTAAATTTATTTTTCAAACAATGGGTTAGATCAATAAAAATATAGATTTTAGATTCATTATCTCCAATAGTGACACATTACTTAAGATGGTAATTACAAAGAATCTTTTCAAAAAACGTTCGGTTTATGCAATGATTGTCTGCACATATTCCTTTAATATAAAAACCAGAATCTTGTATAATTTCAAAAATTGCAAAGAAATTTTTCGATAAAATTTCTTCAGTTAATCGCTCAACTGGAACCATCCGAACAACATCTCGGTATCTTCCAGACAAGGATATCACAAAAGTTAAAATAGTTTTAGCAACTTTACCGTCATCGCAAAGTCCATAGTATACTCCATTAGAATATTGACATTTTTTCTGACAATAAACTTCATCAAAGAGAATTAAACAATGTTTTTCCCAAGTGCGTCAAATTAGAGCAAAGATTCTTTAAATATAAAATTGCATCAATCTTTCGAGTAGAAAAAGTTAAATTATTTAAATGGGACACTGTAGGAAGTGTTAACACAAGACTTTCCAGTAGAAATTTATATGCTACAGTGCTCTTTGATAAAACCATATAAAGGAAAATTCAAGCATTTCTGGAGAGTATCTTCTTTGCTTGGGTTTCGAATAAAATAAGTTTAATTTTTCAGATAAAAACTTAAACACTCTCTCCTCATCTTCATCAGTTATTAAAGTTTTATAACGAGAAATTGAGTTAAATAGCTCATTTTTTGCATCATCCTGGTCATTTTCGTAATTTTTTAAAAGTGAAAGAAGATGATGTAGCTAAAAAAGTTCTTTGATAGTTACGTATTTTGGTAAAATTCAGAAAATTTGAACTTGGCAGACTCTTTATCGTCGATTATTATTAAATAATTTAGTCCTTAACTAATTGAGATCTGCGAATATTTCAAATTTTAAAAAGTTTTCTTTGCTGCATTGAATTTGCTCATTTTTACGAGTAAGTCTTTCAGTGGCTAACGACAAGTTCGTTTTCCTGGGTGTTGTAGTTTTGTGTGATAGATAAGATGGCAAATTTTATAAATATAGTAGGAACAGCATCACTCTAAATTTAAAATGAAGTACTATACAAAATCAAATGTTTTATATTAAATATAGTTGTCTATGATTTCACTGGAAAATGTAGACAGTATAATTAAGTGATAACTGATTATGAGACATGTGATAGTTTAGCATTGAAATATATTTCAATTACCCTTTAAAACTTATTTCTAAAAATACAAATAAAAACTACAATACTTAACAAGTGTCCTAAATAAAAACTGAAACGAGCATTTTACAAAATGATCACAAAATTAAACATGTGCTTTATACATGGAAATCTCCTTTTTGTGTTTTAAATGACTCAATGTGGAAGTTAATATGACCGCCAAAGTTTAAAAACTATATTAATAGTTACAACAAATAAAATGAAATTCATATACTGTGCTGGGTATGATAAATAGTAGTTTACAGAAAAAAATGGACTAATTTCTCAAGTTATTCATATACATGTATAGTTATTAATTATTTAAGTTTATGCAAATGAAAATGCAGAATATAGGAATGAAATTAATTCGTTTTTTGCTTAAAGTAATAATTTTTGTTGTTTATAACAAAAATGCTTAAAATTGAGTACATAGTGAAATGTTAGTTCTTGCTTTTTTCAAAATGTCTTAGTTTATCAACGGTTATTTGCAATTGGGCACAAAAACAGCAATGCATTTAGATAATAAGTGAATAAATAGAATAATTCTACTTTTAAATAAATTTTTCGAAGTTCGTTAGATTTACGCTTCTTAATTCTTCTTGAAGCAGTATCTTGGGAAGTATGAATAAAACAGTTTTTATCAAAATGCAGAGAACAAACTCTAGATTGCTTGGTAACATTGTAAAATTTTCTGGGAATGAGACGTAGCCATTCTAACCTCTTAGTATTGTCTTTAGGAGACGAATGAAACGTTGTTATAACTTCTTTATTGATATTTGATTTATATCCACTTTTGCATTGAGGAATCAGCATTTATAACCTATGCTGGGACTAACAATACACACGAGTGTTTATTACAAGTGTTCGCCAAAATAGAGCGGGTAATGTGATGTAATTGCAAAATAGTTTAGCCAATGAGCAATGGCCGTATGTTGCACTGTAATTCGGAAATAATTCCGTCGTTTGTCGTCCATATGTTTATTCTAGGAGTCCATGAAGTAGTTAATTGTTCAAAAAAACGAAATTACCTGTTTAAACAGGGGCCCCGGAAGCAATTTTGAACTGAGAGATGCTAATTTTAATTAAAAACTTATTATGTAAACAAATTAACATTATGTTGGTACACATTAGATAATATTAAAAATTAACGAAAAACATTAAATATTTGTCTATCTAAATCAAATTCAAACCATTTTTTAAAATATTTTAATAGCTTATTTTCGCCATTTGAAATAATTTAAATAAACTTTCCGGTTGACTAACTAAAAAGTACCAATAAGTCAACAATAAAAATTTCATTTCTTTTGAATAGTGAACACAAAGTTTCTTTTATTTAGTTTAAGAGAAATGTACTACAATTTAAATTATGACTGATACTATATTTTACTTGAGTTGCTAATTTTATCATGCATATGTATTAGATTACTGGTAACATATTTTTTCTTAAAAAATCAGATTTACAAAGTGTTTCAATTCGGATTAAGGTGCATTTAATTCTTTGCAATGCAAAAATCGTAATTATGAAATTATGTTCGAGGTCAAAAGGTCCGTTTCATTTCATGAGCTATTTATACATTTAAAAGTTTTAATATACTGGTGATATTAAACATTGTTCCATGGATTGGCTTAAAATGCCATTTTTATCAGAAACGAATTTTGATAAAACGCATTCATATTTGTAATTAATATTCCATTTTACATATGAATTCAAAAAGATCATTTAATTGCTATAACCATGGTATACCACAACTAACTTTGATATATATATATATATATATATATATATATATACTTTGTAATTTTATATAGCTCTGGTAACCTGGCTGATCAAATCGATCTTTTATTGTATTTATAATTGTGTCAAGAGCTTCAAAATACATTGATCGATATCGGTCATCTAATGACTGTTGTTGATGGCTTGGCTCTTTAGGATTATTATCCAATTTTCTTGGGATTTTTCTTTGTCAAGGCATTGTTGGCTGACCAATATCTAAGTTCTCTACTTCTTGTTTCGCAAGTTTAAAAAAGTTTTCAAAATTTTCTTCAGTTCTGATTGATTCCAATGTGTTTATTGTAAGTTTAGCAACTTCTTGACCTTCTGCTGCTGACATGTTTTCAAACTGCAATGCTTTGCTAAGGTTATCACAATGTTTCAAAATAAGCAAAGAAAGAGTAGAGGCAAAGTAGTAATCAAATAGTTTCATTTGACTGTATACACCATTGATTCTCATTTTCATTTCACTATCTTTGGTCTCTGGTATAGACATCTCCTATATGTCAAGCAGAGTAGAATAGTTGCCTAATATACTTTGGATGGCTTGTGATTTTACTGTCCAACGGATTGGACACATGTTTATTATACCACCAGTTTCTGAAGATGATTTTAGTTTTTCCTTTAAAAACAATGCTTCTCTTTTTAGAGAAAACTATCAATTTGATAATTTCATAATTTACATCCAGACTATTTCTAATTACCTTATTGCATTTTAA
>CABFPE010000254.1:849192-866229 GCA_900660155.1 Hofstenia miamia
ATATATATATATATTGCAATAATCCAAAATTTATAACGCTGCTCAAAATATAATGGCACTTTAATGGTGTAGAGATATATCTATACTTGATATGCATTTATAAGGATGCCTACATATATACAAGAGTGACTTGTTTATTCAACAAGAATATGGTGGAGCCTATATTATCTAATGATTGAAAACTTCACCTGCTAAAACTTTTTTGATGCAAAGAATAATTTTTCAAACATACCTTTTGTAATTCTATAGAAGACTATGACTTTGTGTAATCCTGTTTTATGTCATGCAGTATGTTTCTTATCAAATTTGGTTAGCACTGAATTAATGTGTCAACTGTAATACCATATTGTATGATTTTTTGATTTATTTATTTTTGTTTAGGAAGAAATGATGAATGAATTCTTGAAGGAACAAAATTCTATTGACGAGACTTTAAAGTTGAAGAAAAAGAAAAAGAAAAGAGGACCTTCTTTAGAGCTTTAGTTACTGTACTTTATAAATGTGTTGTTGGTCTTGAGGATATTTTCTTACAATTCATAAAATATTATTTCAACATAATAGAAACAAATTTCCATAGTTTTTGTTGAAGCAAATATCGTGTGCTTTATATTTTCATTAGGAACTATAAGAAGATGCACTTCTTGTTCATATAATAAATTTCAAAATTTATTTTATGAAAATGTTAAAATTTTGTATACTAAAGAAAAGCAAATATATTTTTAGTTCCCCTACTAAGAATTTATTTTGCTGCATTGTATATTCACAGAATATACTGATTATCAGACTTAACAATTTATATATTTGATTATATACCAGTGAGCTAAGGAAAAATGAATGCCCATAGCTACTTAAATAATTATGGAAGCTGTTCTCTTAATTCATATTACCCTTAACTACACCTCTAAAAATGCATTATATCTAAAACTAGACTGCTTTAACTCTATTCGACCGGAGGATTTCCTCTCTATATATAGAATTTTTGATTAATTCTCAAAAAGTTGTGGAGCTTACTTAGTGAGATTCGGAGACAATTCTTAACTGTTATTGGGGATGATGACCCCTTAATGAAAATTTTCTAAATATCTTCTCATTCTATGTATGCTATAGTTTTTCAACCAAGGTAGTCTTCCATTTTTTTGCAGAAAACTTATTTTTTGCTATGGAAAAAGTATGTAACATACACAAGAAAATGATTTTTGATAAGTTAAGAATGAATTCTAATGAATTCCATCATTTCCAACTGTTAATGCCAATATTTAGTTAATTTTAGAAAAGACCAAAATGTTGACATTTAATGACGTCCTAAAAAATAATGATGGTATCAAATTTCTGAACAGTGCAAATGGATAGTGCTGATATGAGAAATCTTTATGGAAATAATGAATTTCTCATAAAACATGGACCCATTTCATTTGCAATTCTTATTAGTTTTTCAAACGAAAATTTTCTAATTACTTTTATGGGCGTATCCACAAACAGATGTTTTTCAGAAACTCTATTTGGAGTTAGAAAAATCTTCAGCAAACGATGCACTTATTCAAGCAACAAAAACTGTCGAAATTCTCGATTATTACTATTACATGCTGAGATCTCCTTAAGGCTTCCGAATCTATCGATCCCAATAATCGAATAAATCTAAAACGCTTCGGTATCAGTGAATATGAATATAGTATTAGATTAATCGCATTTTTAATTAGTAGGAAACAATGCGGAAATCCAACATTACTATCAACTTTGCTATTTACTGAAAATACTGTTCCACGGGTAACCTGTACCCCGATGATTCAATATTCATATCAATGTTATGAACTTGGATCTTTTTTTGCAGATAATTCTCGTATATTCTACGCAGCAAAGTCATTATTTTCAATTACAAAACTCTCGTCTATTGATGCATTTAAGTATCTACGAAAACATTTGATTCAAAACTTTTACTCAGTTAGCACCAGAGCTGAAAGTGATTCAGTCCGAACTAAAGCATGCAAAAAATAGCTTTAGAATTCGCGCTGGTAATAGCGAAACTTCGATTAAAAACACCGTTACAACAGTTTGAAAAAGGATTGATAAAGTTTTAAGCATGTTTTCATTTGTCAGTTTTATTAAATGCATGCACCAGGTGCTTTCTGAGAAATCAAATGTCTTATAGCAAAGAATATTCAGCATTACATTTTTCCTACAGGATTGAACATTATTCTATCATTTAGCAAAGGCTTCCAAGAAATCACTCTAATGTTTATTGTGTGTTTCGAATGCTAAGAATATTTAAAGTACGCTATTAATCAATTTTATTTGGTGACGCAATATTTTTTCCTATATATATATACACACATATATATATATATATATTAATGATTAAAAATCATGATTAGTTTTAATCGCCTTTGGCATTTATATCTAGTAAATGTATAGGGAATTTTTTCTTCTCCAAAGCGTCCTCTAAGAAGGACATATGCATGGCAATCATGTCATCTACAAAGGACTGCTATGTTGGAATTCATGATGCTGATGTAAACTTATTCCTAACATATTAATGATTATTTCTCTAAAGTCATATTTTCTTGAGTAGCAAAAATTGACTAAAGTAAATTAACATACAGTTATGTGTATTTAATAATTTGGGACTCTAATCAATTCAGAAACTCAAAGTTAAAATTTTTGGTGGCTTAACTTCTTATTTATAGAGCATAATTCGTAAAATATCAAGCATTTTAACACCAACTACACTATTCTTTGTAAAAATGTCCTCAGAGGAGAATCGTTAACGAAAAGGGGTTCAATAGTAACTGCTCAGTCTGATTCGGACTTAATTTTTGCGGTAAAGTTCGGTTTTGGCTCGGGAAAAGGCGGATCACTCCAGCTCTGCTGAGGACATATAATCTATACAAAAAGAAAATGCAATCCCTAAAAAACTTAAGTGATAACCTAAATAGGTAAATAACATACGCTGAGATGATTTCTCATACGCTGAGATGATTTCTCCGCGAGCGGTTGGTCCCGCTGAGCTCTCCGTCCTACGTTCACTCGGTAGTGAGAATTTCATAACGAGTGAGCGTAGCAGAATCACGTCTGCTAAACTTCTAGCTCCCTTCAACAATCTATCAAAGGAAGAGCTTTTAACATTGCACAGCTTACTCCACACCGTTCTCGCACACGAAGAAAAGGAGGTTCCGCCGTTCAAAACTCCAGAGAAAGATGAATGGACACAAGTTTCACCGCCTAAAAAAACCGTTGCAACATCACCCATCATCACAAATTCATCCGCTTCCTCACAAACACAGGACGTACGAAAACGACGCGCCAAACGACTGCGAACAGATGCAGGTATGCTTATTTTAGGAACCTCAATGTATCGATACCTACAAGCACCCGCCCTACTAAAGAAAGACACAGTTGCAGTACATTCATATCCGGGAGCAACTATAGAAGAGATGACTGAAACAATTAAAGAATACACGCCGTCGGACAACATTAAAAAAATACTTGTCACCGTTGGCAGAAATGATGTAATGCAACAGAAAACTGAATACACGATTTTATTTAAAAATTTAATTAACGCCTTAAAACATATTTTTAGGTCCGCTGTAATTTTTGTAGGAGAAGTCGCACCGTTTCCAGATGATAGCACGTTGAATAAAAAGATTCAAGAACTTAATTTTCTTATCCACCAAAATGCGAAAATTCTAGGGTATACCGTTTTTCACAACTTTCAATCTTTTTATTTAGGAAATAACATCAACCGTAAATTATTTGCACAGGATGGTATCCATTTCTCAAGAAGAGGATACTCAACACTAGCGCGCAAGATCAAAGAATTCTTTGATGAAATACCGCCCCGTACTCAACGCTATTTCAGCACTGCACCGCCACGTTTCAACCGCCATGCCGCTACCTTCACGTCGCCCACGTTTAAACACACGCAGCGCCAATCATTTCTTCCGCCTCATCAGTTTAATTGGCCTAATCAACGCGCACCACAGCATTTTCATAAAACCTACGCTTCCGCCCTGTCATCTCCGCCGCCAAATTTCTTCACACTAGCAGAAATTCACAAGCTAAGATCTTTCCTAACTTTTAACAATGTCTTGTAAATATTTATATTTTGTGCATTTACTAACGACGCTCAGGCTATGGAAATTTCATCATCTAAATGCTAAAAATTATTTTCATTCAAAATTGTTAATCCTTCTTTTGTTATTTAACTTATTTTATTGTCATAAAAAATATGAAACTACCCATGTTTTGAATATAAAAAGAAGAAAAGTATGCTATTATAAATTAATTCATTATTCTCCTATTAACAACAAAAACATCTTCATCGTGTTTATCAGCTTTAAAAAATTACTAAGTATCTCAATATTTTTTTCCTTATTATTAATTCTTCATGGCATTGAAAAGAACCCTGGTCCGATTTTAGATTACGATACTTATTTCGATAGATTGAATGCAAAAAATAACACTATTAACTATGTGCATATAAATTTTCAAAACCTGTCAAAGAAAAATTTTGAATTTAAGCAATTTATGTCTAATTTTAAAAATGATGTTATTCTAGGAATCTCGGAAACCTGGTTGTCGAACAAAGACTTTGATAATTGTTGGTCATTCAATAAATCATTTTGTTTGTTTAGAAAAGATAGGCAAACTAATAATCTATTAGGAAAATCCAGTGGTGGAGGTGTCTCATTATTAATACCAAAAATTTTCAAACCTAAATTACGCGAAGATATAAAGTATAGCGACGTATCTAAATTTGAAAGCTTATGGGTAGAAATATCAAATCCCTTAGGAAATGCTACATATAAAAAACAACTGATAAATGTTTCTTATTCTCCGCACAAAAAATACTCGAATTATTTCATTGAGCAATTGGAAAATGAATTGGTTTTAGCTGTTTCTGAAAATAAAGACATTATTTTAATGGGAGACTACAACATTAATTATTTGGACCAAAAAGAACGAGATAAAATTGACAATTTACTAAATATGTTTAATCTGAATATTGTTAATAAAATTACGCCGTCAAGGGTCACTGCAACGAGTAGCACGCTTATTGATTACTTCATAATGTCAGATAATGATTTTTCAAAACTTACATATTTTACAGCTGAATGTCCGTTCTCCGATCATTGCATTACTTCCATTAGCTTTATAACAACGAAACCAGTAAATTCAATAGTTAGGAAATGGACCACAATTCGGGAAAAAAATAATCATAATGTTGAAAAACTAAAATTATCGCTGACTTCTGAACATTGGCATGAAGTGTATTATGCACAAGATACTAATTCTATGATGGAAAATTTCATTTCAATCTTTGAAAAACACCTTAATATTTTCTGTCCAGAAAAGAAGATCTTAATTAACAAAAATTTTAAAAATTGTGCCTCTAAATATAATAAATCTAAACCTTGGTTAACTGATTTATCCAAAAAATTGATTATTGAAAAGAAAAATGCTTTTAAAAATTTCTTATTGACAAAATCTAGCGAAAATTTCTTAGCTTATAAAAAAGCAAGAAATTTATCAAATATTGAAAATCGTAAATCTTTTAATAAATATATTAAAAATGAATTCAAAATTTTACCAAACCAAAAGTCTAAATGGAAACTCATTCATGAGATTGCTAACACTGCAAAATCTAAATCTACAATCATTGAGGAGATTAGAGACTCGGATGGGAACTCATTTACAAATGATTTTGACATTACTAATGTACTAAACGAAACATTTGTTAACTTGGGAAAATTTAAAGGACCCTATATCAAATATCAATCACCAAATATTAATAATAAAATACCCGAATTCATTTTTCGTTTTTCTACTACATACGAAATGATTAAAGCAATTAATAAACTAAAACCCAATAAATCTAGTGGTCCATCTAAAATTCCTTCCTGGATATTAAAAGTAACTGCCTCTATAATTGCTGAGCCTTTAAATTTCATCTTCAATGAATCCTTAAAACAGAACAATTTTCCAAATCGTTTGAAACAAGCATATATTACTCCGGTTTTCAAAAAGAAAGATGCAACTTTAGCTATTAATTATAGGCCGATCTCAATTACTTCGCCAATAAGTAAAATTTTCGAACGTCTCTTACATAATCAAATTAGTGACCACCTTTCAAAACACCAATTAATGTCAAAAACACAATTTGGTTTCCGCAAGAATTTTTCAACTGATGATGCTCTTTTGTATGCTACCGAAAATTGGCGATCATCTCTTGACTCTGACAAATTTGTTGCAGTGGCCTGCCTTGATCTTTCAAAAGCTTTTGACTCTATTAATCACGATATCTTATATAAGAAATTAGAAAAGCTAAGATTTTCTGAAAGTAGCGTTAAATTAATATCAAGTTATCTAACTAATAGAATTCAGTGCGTCAAATTAAATAATACTTTCTCTAATTGGCTATCTATAAAAAACGGAGTACCGCAAGGTACCATTCTTGGACCGCTACTTTTTAACATATATGTAAACGACATGCAGCAACATACGAATTGTCAATTGATTCAATACGCCGATGATACATGCATTTTTAGTGGAAATACATCCTTAAATCAAGCAATAAATGATGTAGAACAAAATTGTGAAAAATTGAGTAAATATTTCAACATGCACAAATTAAACAACAACAGTGAAAAAACTGAATTTTGCATCTTGAATCCTCAGGGGAAAAGTGTATTCCTACCCAATTCTTCACTTACTTTTAATAACGCCTCAATCTCCCCTAAAGAATCCTTCAAATATCTTGGTATAACTATTGACTCAAAATTAACATACAAGCAGCAAGTAAAAGAAATTTTAAAACGCATGGCAATGAGTATTAAAACATTATCACACGTAGCTGAACATTTACCCTCTGCCATTATGATTCAATTATTTCATGCTCTAGTAATGAGTCATCTTAATTATGCAAATACACTTTTTTCAAGCTTAAATGAATCATTAGTAAAAAAACTTACAATACAATTAAAATGGGCATTGAATGTTTGTCAGAAAAACTGCTCCAAAACAAGAAATTACATTTTGTCATCTTTGCTGTTTCCAAATCAACTCTTTATTTTTAATATTTTGATAAAGTTTTTTAAAATAACAAATCAATTACCTCCTTATAATTCAATATCATTTCCAAACTTTTTTCATAAGCGCAATATAAGAACTAATCATTATACTAGCATTAAATTTCGTAAAAAAATCAAGCAACAGTCTTTTATTAATGTTGCAATTCGCAATTGGAATCGATTACCAAGTGAAATTAAAATGATTAAGAGTGCAATTACGTTTAAAAGAAAATTAAAAGCATTTATGTTGAAGGAAAAATTCATTTTGGGTAAATCATGGTTAGGATTCAAATTTTACAATAAAGATTATACAATAACACGCAATTAATTTCCATAGCCTGAACAGAACAGATTTTGTAGTTCTATTTTTTTTTTTTGTAAATATAGTTATTTGTTATCATTCTTGACGCTATTCAGATAATAACCAGTTTTGTAATTGAAAATATTATCTGAATAAAGAATATCTTATCTTATCTTATCTTATCTTAATATTAGTAAATTATACTACACTCTTTTACCTTCAAATTAATCTATACACAAATTCAAATCAATCTATTTAAAATTCAAAATTAAGTTAAATTCAAATTTATCATTATCCTATATAGAAAATTTCCTTAGTTTTGGCGGCGGAACCATGTCGCTTGGGTATGCCATACCCGAGAGTGTTGTTGTGTACGAAAAGCATACCAAAAATAAATAATTTGATATGATCAACATTCAGAAATAACGTCATGAGGGATATTATAGGATTTGCCCACACCTTCTTTATGTAGCAAATAATATCGTTTAGCCAAGATTTATACTTTTCGCTCTATCTAATAAGCATTTGCTTAATAAATATTGGTGAGTTAATATAAAAAAACAGTTCCCTGCTAGTAAAAACCGTACTAAGGGCAATATGTTATGACGATTGTACTAATAAAAAATCAAAAAATGTCGAACAATATATAAACAACAAAAACACGCAATCATATTTCCCAACAACATTTGTGTAAAACACGTTATATATGTTACATGGGATGGCCCTCAAAGAGATTTTCTATATAAGATTTGACTAGATTAATTTGAATTTCAAATAGATAAATTTGAAATGGACATATATTAATTTGAACTTGCGTTGAATTAAATAGAATGTAAGAAGGTGTAATAATAACCGTACTAATGAGTAATGTGCTATGACGATGGTGCCAATACAAAAGTCAAAAAAATTTCGAAACAAGACATAAATATTAAAAACACACAACCATATTTCCCTAAGACATTTGTCTAAAATACGTTATATATGTTAGATGGAATAGCCCTAGGGAGATTTTCTATTTAGGATTGATTTGAATTTCAAAAAGATTCATTTGAAATTGGAATAGATTAATTTGAACTTGAGTTAGATAAATTTGAAGTTAAAAAAATGTAGTCACACTAAAAAGTATATTCATGAGGATTGCTCTTTTAGTCACCAAGTAGTACAAATCAATTCTGAATCTGTTTAAAGAAATTCATTCTTAATATATAATATAAATTCATATTAAACAATAATAATTCTACAATTTTTTCTGTAAATGTTTTTAATTTTTTAGTGATGTTTTTGCAGAAATTATCGGCTTAGAATTGTAAATTCTTCTAATCATAAATTTCCTCATACTTAACCGCGTCCTTAGAAAAATACAGCTAAGTTAGCAAAAAAGTATAATAAACTTCAAAAACATTAACTTCGGATAATTGCTAGCATAGCAAAGATTTTGTCCATTTTAAATCAAAATTCACTTGAATGTTCATAGTGGCATTTATATTTCCACTAAAATTGGGCGACAACTTTTTCCAAAAATTGACCCACAAATGCCAAGACTTCCACTTCGCTTAAATTTTTTTGTGAAAAAATTGAGCTCATCTAAGAAAATTCTTGGAAATACCTTTTTTCGTGGAATTGTCGGCTTTTTTTAGGAATTTACGACAATTTCTTGGAAAGGTGTCCTGTAATTTTACTCCTCCTGTTTGGTTCTGTCATGATAATTGAGCACATTACGAAAAATCTAAAGTTCAGTCGAAAATTCAGTTTCTGCTTTAATAATGAAAATATTATCTTTATAATATTTAAACAATGCTAAAGTGTTCTTCACACATGCCCCCAAAAATAATGATATGTTATAAATTTAGCAAACTTTAGCCTAGAGATTGGGAATAATAAAAATTCCCATTGGTGATATAGTTGCTGCTGTTAAATTACTAGTGTCACTTCAACTTCGAGTGGTAATATGATCATTATTGTAATAGGTGTATCCTAGCCATGGTTTAATGCAAATGTATTTTTGCTTCGGAAAAATTTTTTATATGATTTCTAAATCTTGTTAACAATGGGGCACCGCAAAAATTGGGATAAATTCTTTAGTATTTATGTAAATGGCATGCAGAGTCTAACTGTTTGATGCTTGATTCAATATAATGATGACACTTACATATTCAATGATAAATGTATCAATGCACTAAATTATAACAAACTCTCTTAATATTTTTGCATGCATGTGTTGCAAAATAATAAACAAAAACTCATTTTTGGATTTTGCAACTCAGTAAAAGTAGTCTAATTTTGCTACGATAACTTTAAATCTAAATAAAATATTGACTCTCATATACTCACAATTAATTAACTACAAAAAGCACCAAATAAAATGATAAGACAGTCCAAATTTCTGTGACCTATTAATTGAAGTAAAAATTGAAAATTGTTATGAAAATATCAATTTTTGAACTTTATAAAATCTACTAAATCGAAACAGGTGTAAAATGAATATTTCATTGATCCTATTGAAGATTTGGAATAAAAACTTCAAGTTCGAATGAATCTTGTGATGGTTGAATTGACTAGTAAAAATTTTGTCAACATTACATTTGAATTAAATCTAGAATACAGTGAGAAGCCTATTTTCCGAGGATGTTCTAAAATTGTTGATATTATCAGTAGTCTTATAAGGGGGTTTTATCCGGTTCATTAGAAAACTCAATGTATGTAATGCAGGTCCAGAGAAAAGGCATTCGGATAAATAAACATTTCAACATTCATTATTTGTTTCAACAAGCACAATTTAGTCAATACTCGATGATGTGATTTAGAGGGTATATTGCACTAGTAAGTTTTAGATTGAAGGTACGTAGCAAATGGTCGATCTTGCACTGTTCATTAGTGCTAAAATTTAACCTTCTAGTCTCGAAGCAGTATTCAATCTTAGTTTTTAGAGCAAGCCTAAGATAAAACCTCATCTAATTTTTCAATAAATGGATAATAATCTTTTTGTTTGAAGACAAATGTACATTTAACAACTACTTTAAAATTCTTAATTTTTTCTTCAGGAAGTCTAATTCTAAATATTGTTTAATATCTGTGCCGGTTGTTTTCATCTTTCAGTCTAATTGTTTTTGGTTTTTTCCTTGAAGTTATAAATAAGTAAACTATAATTTTATATATAATATCAAGTCTTTGATATAAATAGAGAAAAGTCAAAATGATAATTCGCTGATCCCAGCGATAACACAATTTAAAGACAATCATTTCATTTACATAATTTAAAGTTTATTACACTAGATTTAAGAATGTTTGGCAAATACCTGAAGGTTAAACGTGGACTTACATATTAAGAATTGATTTACTACTTTCACATCATTTTTAATTAAAATGCTCAGTTATTAATATACAAAATTAGTCTGTATTGTCTTTGAATTTGTCAAAAAGGAAATCACTCACCCATAGATCAGTACTTTATTGTAGGCCGTTTCATGCTGTTTTTTGATGTTCAGTAGAACGCTTATCATGACTGTATATTTTTGAAAAAGTTTCAGAAATTGCTAGCATGACATCTTTTTTAAGACTTGCAATGAAATGCTTAATTCAATACATTTGCTGCTAAGATTCTGAAAGTCTAACTGCTTACACAGTTAGCAGAAATCTTTCTACGATTCAGCTGTTGAAAACATAATTCATAAGTTACAATCGGCGCTGTGTTGGTTTCAATAACATATGCAGTAAATAAAATTATATATATATTATATAGTTTTATGAATTGTAAAAATGTGACTGAAATACCGATATTTTACTTTTACATTTCTATAAATATAAAAATTGAAAGGCTTTGACAAAACGAAATTGGTTTCAGAGATGTGAAAAATATAGGCAAATTAATTAATTTGAATTTTTAAAGTTGAAAAGGCAGGTTTGATATTATTGATATCATTATTATTTTCAGAGATTTTTATTCACTTCATGATAGTTTTTAGTGAAGAGTCAAAACAATAAATTTGATAGATGGAAAATAGCAGCCAGAAAATAAGCACTTGGCAGTGCAGTAATCATAGAATACACAAATTTGCAAAAGTGTAAGACCAACAGCGTTTTCATCCTTTTCCGTTTTTTTTGCACAGACATTTTTGATAACAAAAAGTAAGTCTTTAAGAGAGATAATAAAAATGTATCTTCCAGTTAGTGATTTTTACATTAATATAATATATATTTATTATTTTATTATTTATTTATTTACAATAAACTTATAAAGCGCTTTATAATTCAACGAATTTTCAAAAGCGCTGTAATTGGTAGCAGCTAGCACTAGCTGACATACATACCCATCATTGAGTATCGTAAAATGTCATGCTAAACAGAAATGTCTTTATTCTTTTCTTGAAGATTACGAAATTACGCTGCGTGCGTACATCCACCGATAGTTCATTCCAAAGTTTTGGTGCCGCAGTAGAGAATCGTCGTAGCTCTTGGTTATTATTGCAACGCGATACGGCCAGCATCATCGAGTTGTCATTCCGAGTATTGATATCTCTTCTTTGTCTTAGCAGATCTGCTAAATACTTCGGAGGATTGTTTTCATAGATTGATTTAAGTGTGAGTATAATGATTTTATACTTTAAGCGTGCATAGATGGGAAGCCAATGTAACTCGTGTCTGTAATTTGTTAAGTGGATTCTTCTTTTGAGCTGAAAAATTAATCTTATAGCCGCATTTTGGACCCTTTGGAATTTGTCTGTGACAATCTTGGGCGAGTTGATTAATAAACTATTTGAGTAGTCTAGGCGACTCAATACCATTGACTGAATTAATAGTTGTGTTGAGTGGCGTGTAATACTTTTCCGAATTGACAATATTTCCATATTTGGCGCATGATTCTCCAACACATTGAGCATACGTTGTTGATGTGAGTCTTGAATGACCAGTTTGAATCCAGCGTTACGCCAAGTAGTCGAATTTCTTCACTTGTTTTAACTTGTTGTTCAGCACAATCTACAACTCGGCGCTCAAATGGAGTGTTCATTCCGATGACAATTAGAATTTCGGTTTTGCTCTCATTTAATTGCAATTTCATCTTATTACAGAGATCTCTTACTTCTGTATTAATAACTTTAATCCTGCATAATGCCTCACTTATAGAGTTCTTGACACCTATCATGATATATCACGAAAACTTTGAAAACTTGAAAATGCAGTGACACTGTTGAACAAGGTTTCCTTCTCCACCAAAGCCTTATGTTCTGGAAGCAAGCGCTATCGAGACATCATCAATGTGATAATACAAAAGTCGCCATGCACGTAGAACATATTTTTAGTCTTCCTTGTCGACGTAGCCACATGTTATGTAATTTACTTAGTAATTGAAAATAATGTACTAAGTTGAAAATAACATCTATATGTGTACATAGTTTAAGTTTCATCTTACGTTTGTGAAATTGTTCCTTAAGGCTAGATAAATATATATTTGCCAGTGTTGACTTGTCATTGCTAATCTATTGTGTTGAATGTAGAAATGACCATTGAACTTAAGTAAGGTGTTGATTTTTCCAAAATAGTACATATTTTAATGCATAACAATCTAAGTCAAATATGTATATGCTATGACTAATCTATATGTTTAATTAAAATATTTTATAAATTTTTTATTTGTATGAAGACTTTTGAAAGCATATTGTGTTGTGCTTCATTTCTATAAAAAATGTTTTCTAGTCTATTGATATTTTTGCTTCAAGTATTTAGAACTTCTTGTAAATACTACCTAGGCCGTCAAATAATACTTAAGGATGGCTAGAATTAATACATTCTAATTGAATGTTCAATAATTTATGTACAATATAAAATTTTAAAAAAGGTAACATCAACTATGATTTTTATAATATAGAACTCTTTCAATAAACAATTAAATAAAGTATACTTGCAAAATACAGGGTGTCCGAAAAGTCATTATAGGAACTGAAAACTCTCTGCTTAATGTGTTTAAGGTATTCATAAAATTGGAAGACCAGGCTTAAGATAATTACTTAGTCTGACTAAAATAAGATGGTGCGGACGGCCGAACAACATGTGTTTTTAGTGGAACATGTTTTTCGCAATAACGACATTTCAAAATGATTATGACAAGTAACTTTTTTATTCGGTCAAGTTAGTTCATCCATTTTAAAAAGGTTGCTTTTATGAAAATGAAAACAGTTGCTTAATAATAAATTGGGAAATTTTAAAGACGTTCATTGTTAAGACTTTTATTAGATGTTTTGGAAACAGCATGTATATATATATATATATATATATATATATATCAAAAAGCAACACTCTTTGAATATATTCATACAATATAGATTTGGTTAAATATAAAACAATTTCTTGGTAATAACAAGAATTACTGAAATTTAATACCGCTGTGTATTATTCAGCAAACATACTAGTAGTAGTGTGCATAACAAGTTTTTTAACCATAAATACATGATTATTTCAATATAATAGTCTTTCCAACAGTGGAAAACTACAATATGTCTTTTGTTTAAAATTTTACATTTGCACAAGATATAATGTTCATTAAGGTTGCTATCATATATACGAATTCTCTAACACTTACACACATACACTCTAAATTATTCATAGATTGATTATTTAATGTGTGAATATCCCCATCTTTTTGGCAACACGCCCTCATTATTCATGAATTAATCACAAGGACTATATGACTCATCAATATCCCCCGTCATTCAATTCTTAACAAATATGGAAAACGCTTTTTTGTGACACTTTTCCAAGAGAAAATCTGTCACAAAAGAATTTTTGCTGAGAATTGCTTTTGCAATTTCAGCAAAAAGCGTTCGGATACACGTGTAAAAATTGATTGACATGTGCTAATTGATGAGTCATAAACCGCAATTAATTCATGAATAATGAGGATGTGTGGCTAAAATATGTAAATATTCATACATTACATAGCCAAACTATAACTAATTTTAAAGTGTACGCTTGTGGTTTATACCATTGGAAGGACTAGTATATTGAAATATTCGTATATTTTTTGTTAATGAACTTGTTATGTACACTGAATAATAGCAATAGAAATAAATTTCATAAATTCTTGTTATTAACCAGAAATTTTTTTATATATATAGCTTTCTTAAACATCTAATAAAGGTCTTAACATGAGCATCTTTACAAATTTTTCCATTTATTTTTAAAAATAACTGACTTCACTTGAATGAAATGAACTTTTTTAAAATTGATGTACTAGCTTGAGAGAATAAAAAAGTAACTTTTCATCATCATTTTGTATTAATGATGGAACTTGTGCCTGTATATAAATTTCATTTATAAAATTTTGCTTTAAATTATTTATCACGTTTATTCATTTTTATTAATATAAAAATGTTTCTCTGCAAAGTTCGTCGCTACATTCATACATAAATTTCATTTATAAGCTTTTTTGTTAGAGTATTTAATGTGTTTATTGAAGTTTATTCTGTATATATATTGTGTAATCTTTTCAATAAATAGTAAAGTTCATCTTTCAACTACATAATGTAATTTGTAGAATGCCTTAAAATGGGTATTTAGGCCTACGTGCGATATTGAATAAAATACATAAAAACAAAACCATTAATGTTTTAAAATAGAGAAACAAAATCTCAATATTCATTAAATAATAGTCAAATTTAAGTATATGTACGTTTTTCTTTCTTTGTTTTTTAATGTTTATACTAATATTGTCATAACATTAGCATTTTGTTCATTGCCTATGACGAAAAGATGTCCTCATTTTGACACATTATTCATGTCCTCATTTTGACACATTATTCAGTTTTTTACAATGATTCAAGTGGTGACGGTTGACTTTATTCAACAATGTAAGCCATTTTTGCATTTTAGTAAGTTAATATTACAAATTTTTTTTCATGTGATTACGAATTATTATAAAATTTCATACTGTTTCTACACGTTTAATGTCTTTGTTAACAAAAATTTACATCAGAGTTGTGGAAATTATATCTTTAAAGACGAATTATTTCTAATCACACATCAATCGTGGAGAAGATAAATCCAAAAAGCAAAAAAATTAGAACATTAGAAAATTTAAAATCGATTTCTTCTTTCACATATTTTTGATTATTAGTGCTTTTTGGAATATTATTTCTAGATCTATACGTTTAAAAGCTTAAAGTGGGAGGGTATACAAAATCAAAATGCTATGCAAACGAAAATTGTCAAATGTGTTAAAGTATTTACTAATAAAACCATAGGAAATCGAAAAATTTCAGATGTATTAAGACCCTTACCAATACATCGAACTCTGGAATTAAATCAAGTAATGAAAATACATATTTTAGACTCTCAAATGGTGGAAAAATACTTAAAAATCCAAAATATATTGGCATTCTCTCCAATGCTATGCCTTAGAAACTCTAACAAGATCAGATTTATTTTTAAAAAATCTCAATCTCTATGATTTTAAAACATTTAATAGGGAAATCGAGTTAAAATCCGGTTTTCCTAATTGCATATTGCGAGATATAAATTTTATTTGAATACAATGAGTAAATTCCCTTGAAGAAGTATATATTTCATTTTATCCGATAATTGTAATTTAAGCTATTTATTTCTATATTTAGAAAATGTTCCTAAGTTGCTTTAATGTACAAAATGTAGTTTACATCATTTAACGATTGCTGTTGTGTTTTTATAATCTCATAAACAATTACAATTATATATTCATAGATTAATAGTTTACTATACATATATTTAAATTTATTTTGTATAGCTTTGATATTCATCTTCAATTTAAAAAATTTGCTTCTTTTCACTTGAAGTTATACATTTTGTAGAATTACTTTAATTACCATAATTATTTTTCAATTTCATGAGCGCTTTATGCTATTTTGCAAATTGTGTACGAGTATGTGTTTTGTAAAATCAATAAATTTAATCATTTTTGCGTAAATGTATTTTTTATGAAAATGTGTTAGTCTTTTCGTAATTGAAAATGTTTTGCGAGTTTCATGACATCTAATTGATTTGTTTTTGAAGTCGCGTTATGTATTCATTTGTGATTATCAAAAATTACTCATTTCAAAAACAATCTTTGATTGTGAACGTTTTCTCGTTTTAATAATGACAATTATATTAACTATTAATTTAGACACTATCTGCGAAAATCATGATGTACCAATACACTTTGCAGAACAATGCTGTAATAAAACTTCAAAATTATTTGGTAAGCATTCTTTTACATTATAATAATACAAATTGTTTTTCATTGTTACGTCAGATTGTTTTCCATCATTTCTGTTTGTAGTGTATGTAAAGATTAAAACTGTTGTCATTATTTTAATTTCTGTTTTTATTGTACTAATTGAATGTTTTAGCGTCATCAACTAATATTATTAAAAGAAGAATGTCTATCTTGGAATATTTCCTCTGTATCTTTCTCCACCATCCAACAATGAAGTCATGACGAATATTATCATTGCTCATTCAACTGTAGATGAAATTCTCTATATGAACTTTATCATTTAGTAGTGCTTTTCATATTTTCTTTGTAAATAAATTTATTATTTATAAATGTTCGTTTTCTCTGTATGATGAGAGTATGCATCTGTGGAAGCATGTATTTATGTTTTAAAATTATTTTACTTGGAAATATTTATCGATTCAAGTTTTAAAAAAGTTTTTATTTTGCAA
>CABFPE010000254.1:893639-911829 GCA_900660155.1 Hofstenia miamia
TATATATATATGGGCTATTCCTAAAATATGTTTTATGTAAATTTGCAAAAACTTGGGGTCCCAAAAGTGGAGAAAAATTAAAATATGCTTAATGAATAAAAAAGAACAATACTAAACGTAAAAAAACGTCATGTACTTTCCATTTTGAGATTTTATGGTAATTATATGCAGACCTATTTTATAAACAATAAAGAATTCCAGTTTTCAAATGTAATGTAATATTGCAGCAAGGTTACTCTTTATTTAGAGTGAATTAGTGCCTTGATGCTGACTTTGCTATATCTCCCATGAGTTTAATAGCATTCTGAGCTGCTTGATTTTACCTATAAACCTCAATATACCAACAAGTTCTAAGCAGCAATAACATTTTAAGTAGACTTTCGCTTTTGGATAAAACACTAGTGTATTATAAAGTTCTAGATAGATGCTAGTATCAAAACTTTGATTTAAAACCAAATAGAGGTCCAAATACTGGCAATTAATCACAATACTTGCCTAAGATGGAGCCAAGTATCTGGTAATAGAATTATAGTACTAAAAGTTTTGCTGGTAAATTTATGAAATCCTTGTCTATATTTTGTAAATTTTGTTTTGTAATGTCATTCGAATATCATAATATCATTTGCTCTTGATATTAAAAGGAATACAATTTGCTCCATTAGAGTAAAAACGCTTCAACAATAATGCAGTGGATTTTAACTTTCATGCCCATTAATGGCATAAATCTACCAACAATATGTGTGGTTGTGGAAAGTTTCGTGATCTTAGGGCGGGTGCAGTCCTAGAATATTTTCAATGGTTTGTGGTTTAATTATTTTTTATATTATTTCAAAGCATAACTTGCAATTTATTCAAAATCAAATCATATCTTTCAAAAATTGCAATGATTTTTGCAATTCTTTACCAAAACTTTAACATATATATATTTCGCTCTTTGTGCATTTGAGATTTATAGATCACGCTCTTTGTGCAGTTTTTTTATATATCTCGCCCTTTGTACATTTTCTAATATATCTCGCTCTTTGTAAAATTTTTTAAATTTTATAAAATATTTTTATTAAGGGTTTTTACCAAGTTCTATCAAATTTTAATTGAAAAAATAAACTTAGAATATTTTTAGACTTTTTTTGTTGATTTTTTTTCAATTAAATTTATAGAATTAATTATCAATTTCTTCTGTTTTTGAACATTATAGGCCTTTCTGGCTTCTTTTATTCAGCTGTGCTTTCTAAAGACGTAATCAATAAATGAAGCCAATTGACAAAGTAGGTCTACAGCTGTTGCTGCACTTGTATTTCAGTCATCAATGAAAGAAGAAATTAATTGCATTAATCTTTCGCTTTTTTTAAGTTTATTAGTTTCATCAAATAGACGCGCGAGGAAATCCTTTGTAGATCCAGGTACATGCGTTTTTGTCCGTTTTGCTAACGCAATTGACATTTTATGAGATGTATATTCGGTCACTAATTCAATAGCTTCATTAGAGGCAACACTACACTGTTTGAGATACTTCAAAAATATGGAGGGAAGTTCTCTAAATCCTTTGGATTTTTCACTTTTCTAATTGTATGACTTGGGTATTTTTCTAAGTGCCGACGATTACTAAATCTTGAGATACAGGTTAAACATTCATACACGCACTTACAATTTCGTGTTCTGAAATAATCATGTATGAATGATTTTACAGTTCCATTTATGTACTTATGAGTAAATCGAATGTGATCCCTCATTCTTCCCTTGTAATCTCTTGAACAAATTACACAAGATTGAATAAGTGGTTTTTTTCGCTTGCGATTGAGGGTTGTTTTTTGTTTCTGGCACTGTTTCATGAAAACGATCTGTTAATCTATGCGGCGCTTTTCTTTTTGCTTTTTTGCAATGGCTTTTAATATGTCCTTTGGTGTTCTTTTAGTCTCCTTATGTTGTGTATGCATGGTTTATTCATGTTGAAAAAAAATATTTTCCGGGATTTTGAAGAGCTCCATCATTACTATCCGAAAATTCCATTCTAAACAAATTTTGAAGTATAGCAAAGCTATTTATATAGATATATTAAAACTGTTTTTTATGGCTGATTTAATACACTTAATTTGATAACGCGCTACTTTGATAAACTCAGGTTGCAACGTGTTAATTAGTTCCTGGCTAATTAAGTTTATTAGGTGAGAACAGCATGCTTCGTTTGATTAGGTCGTTAAGAACTAATGCAAACAGATGTAAGCATTTTTAAATTTAATGAGATGAGCTATATTAAACAATGTTGAATTTTTACTTGTCAAATTTTTCATATAAAATAGTAAACAAATTATTTAAGAAGCGGGAAATTAACTGTTATGTATGGGGATAAGATATAACCATGAAAAATATTCATACATTCATAGCAAATGGCTTTTTCTTGTCAGCTTTTGTTAAAACGCACAAAGAGCGAGATATATAAATTTTTGAAAAAAAAGGAAAAAATATTTTTGGAAGCTGCTTCCATACTTTACATAATAGCATTCTTATAACGTGTTTTTAACTGTAAAATGACTTTACATCTGCAAAATGATACTCCAAAATAAATAATATTGATTAACAACACAGAATTATTATGCAAAGTGTTTCACTACTTATGAGTAGAACAAATTTGATCTTCACCCGAAAATGGGATTGTTATAGTCATTACCGATGTGCTTATCAGTTGCTTATGGTTTCCTAAACGATTGCCTTTAAACTTGTTAAACATAAAGAGCATTATCATATGACCTGTGTTGCACTAATTTATTCTTGTTTGTCATTTATTTGAATGAATCGTAAATTCGGACAAGTCTAAAAAATTTTTGTCTATTTTAAAACAAAAATCAATCAATTTTTTTAAAATCAATATTCATATAATGAAATTATTATTTCTTAACAATTTGGAACCAAACATTCACCAATCATATAAATATTCTGAATGAGCTAACAAAGTTTTCAGTTTGTCGGTTGCCCATGTGGAGCTGCTTGCCAATGTTACTCCAGTTTGCGGTGTACTTCAGATTTTTACTGCATCCTGTAATTGAAAAAAATCAGAATTCAAATTGTTAACTGAAATAAACTAACATCACATAATTATCCATTTTTCCAAAACTTATTGCAACAGTTTTGAAAAAAATACAATTGTTCAAACTTCTTTATTCATATTACTGAAATTTGATTAGTAAGTTCCATAAGAAATTGGAAATAAGAATGCGTATTCAAAATGCAGAACAACTCACTTTAAGGAAATTTAATAAAAGATTGCAGAGGGATAAATTAATTATTATTCTAATTGCAATAGTGCTGCCAGCTGAATAATAAAATTTTTGCAAAAATTTGTTTTTAGTTGGATTTTCTACCAAACTAAATATAATTCCTATCAGATAAAACGAAAATTTTTTTCGAATTTTACCAATAAAATTTGCGACCTTTCTAGTAATTTTTGAAATGACATAATTGACGGCCAGTAGTGAGTTCTAACTCTGTGATTTTCTTCCAGGTCAACCACAGTTATTCTAGCGTCAGCGCAGTTAGAGAATTTCGTTGAATTTCACATAGAAACTAAAATTTGTCGTTTATCGTATTTGTTGACAGGATACGAATAAATAATTTACGTTGGCTACTTTCGACTAATTTATTGCAAGAATAATCAACATATCATTAATGAAAATTAAGGCTACCATATTCTACACCTCTGAATAGAATACAGTATTTATATACCGTTGGCCCAATCTATCATTTTTGATTTTCTCCGGCCAGCCTCTGACAAATTTCACATTTTAGTGAGAGAAAGCTGTTAAGTAAAGTACTAGTACTGATTTAACAAGATTGTTCCTTTTAATAATATCAAAGTGATATATAATTTACGAAAGTACATGAATATTGTAAACATGATTCCGATCTTGTTATTATATAGTACGTCTTTGTCTGCTCCGACCTGATTAATCCTGATAGACCCAAACCAAATATCCTCACCTGACTGAACACTAGTTACGTACAATATTCCATTATTATTCCATCTTTATGTTGGCAGATATTGAGTGGATAACCACTGAACCCAGTAATTGTCAACTTTTAAGAGTTTTTAAAGGTTATTTGTTTGATTATATTTAATTATACTTAGAAATTTATTTACAATTTGGAAAATTGACTAGCATGCATTTTTTATTTTTGTTGAATGAGAATTTCCAATTACAGTAAAACATAATGTTAAAATCAATATACTTTGCTAGTTTATAGCATCACAAAGCTTACTTCATAAAATTGTGCAAAACTAAATATTGATTAACTAGAATAACAAGAAACTATATTTTGTACCAAATTTGACAAGACAAATATTTTCCACAGTACAAAAGTCCGCCTAAATCATACATACGTACAAAAAATATAAACAGAATACACTAAAAAAATTTATTATAATATCAGTGACAATATCTTAAAAACCACTCTTCCCTTTTGTATGACTTTAGTTTTAACAAGATTTTCAATTCTGTTTTATTATTTTTGAAATTTTGCATTTTTGAGTAACTTTATTATATATCTTCCCTATTTTCCAACCACTTTGAGTAGAAAACAACCACTGCTTAAACTGAAATGTTGGGAAATATTTAGATTTATGCAGCATTGAAGGATCAAGTTTCAGTTAGTTTTTGAAATTTTTTTAAGGAATTTCAACAATTTAAGCAAAAACATAATATTTTCTCAAGTTTTAGCTAATAGCAGTAGATCTAACTTCTTCTTGATTTGAAATAAATTTGGCCATACATTAGGACTTTCATTTGAATTACACTACAGAAACCTTCTACAAATGTGTATTATATAAAAATTTACTATTACAGCCAAATTCTTGATTTTAGTAGTGTAAATCCGCGGCAACAACGTAGATATTTTTTACCTTTGGCCCTGGCGGGAATGTCTGTCAAGGATATGATGTAATTGAGGTAAAACCATCTTGTTCATATTGGTTATTTATCTTTAAATTACTTATTTGGTTACATACGTGAGGAAGCTAGGTTTCATCAAGCGTAATTAATTCACCCACTTTCTCTTAAAACACCAGCAACTAAATGCATAACCCATTATGTAGATAACCAAATTGAAATTGCAACTGTAAGAACATAACTATTTTCCATGACAATCACTATTCCATAAAAATGACTAAATAAAATAGCACATATATAATTGTAAGCTTTGCTTGAATTTTAATAATACATGTATTAGTGATGTGCTTTGGAGATTTCTCAATGCCGCAACCGTTCGACAAAAATAATTTATTACCCGTACCCGAAACTTATTACATGGATTCGCCTGTACCCGAGAATAAAATTTTCTTTGCTACTACTAAGCAATATGGAATATTTCAAAAATATTTCGAACCCAAATCACATTCACTAGAAGTCAATTTTTTCAATATTATGTTCTCAATCTATATTTTTGAAAAGAGTACCGGTACCTACCCGTATCCGAATATTATGGTAATCCTCCCGGAACTACAGGGCATAGGCGGGTAAAACCAGTTACCCGTATCCGCATATCACTAGAATGCATACATCTTAAGTAAGGCTATTTGTATTTCAACATCGATTTTAGTAAAGCAATTATATAATAGTTTAATTTCTAAGGATATGTATGTACGTCTGCATGCTAATACTTTTCTCTTACTTGATATAAACAAAATTAGGCTCAAACTGCTGTACAATAATGATTTAAGAATAAAATATTCGAAATTTTTAATATTATGTACACTTTTGATACTTAAAACTTGACAGGTATATACAATTTGGGTCGAAATATATATGCAAAGCCTTTAAAATAACAAATTTAACATACGTGATTAGTATTGAAGTATACACTATAATAATAGAAATGTCTATTACTGTAATTTCAACCATCAGCGCAGCTTTGTTTTCACTTTCTTTAGAATACCAAGAAAATCCTCTCTGTTAAAAGCAAGAATGAATATTAATGGGTTTGCAACTCCAACTAACAGATAAACGTCATCAGCAGAAAACCAATTCAGACGTGTACTTTCAGAGATTGAAGAATTATAAAACCACGATTCCCTGTGCCGAACGCCTTCTGAGTACTGGTAGCCTAATGATGCAAAATAGGTTGATGAAATTTTAGCAATAATCAATGGCATTGAAAGAATAGCATATGCTATAAAAGAAATAAAATATAGCAAAGTTAAATTAATTTTTTGCTTGATTACTATAGTTAAGGATTTTTTGCGATGACTAGACAATTTTATTTTGCAGTAAAGGAGAAAGCTTGATAACAGTGGTATGATGATGCCGAATGATGTGTCAAATACACCATTGAATTTCCAAGACTGATGATTGTATAAAAGGCTGTAGGTTGTTGAGTTATTAATTGTATGACCTTGAAAAGTTTTGAAAATTCCATAAGTACACTGGAAGTTCATGCTGTTAACTACTATGTTGAAAGGGCCACTCCAAGTAAAAAATTCACTATTATACGCATAGAGTGAACCAATGGCAATTGAATAAGTGTATACCACTCCAAGAGCTACTCTTCGCATAGGAACAAGATGTTTGGATTGATGTGCGCAATTCAGAAGATAGAACCGTTCTAGTGAAATTAGTAATAAAATATAAGCAGACGCGTGCATAAATATTGACTTCAAATAGTTTATTATTCGACAAACATCGACAACATCTTTCACAACATAATCATAACCTTTGCCTTCATGCAAAAGATATTGCTTTATAAATCCCTCATTTCCAATTAATAATGACATGTTAAAGATTTCAAGTAATTTGATTAAGCCTCGTAGTAAAATGTAAAGTGCAGTAATGCAAGCTTGGCTGGCTAAAAACAACATACTTTCATCCCTTGAATTCTTTTTTTTGTAGATCAGAAAAATTAAGATCACATTGAACGGAACTCCAAAAACAAACCCGAGTAAAGTTGGTACTGTGTTGATGATTCTAAAGAATCGATAATAAGACTTTGAAAGAATAGCACCTTCATTCATTTTATTTTCTAAATCTTTTCTCCAATTTTTGTTTGTGACGTTTGGGCATTTTTCTATTACATCTTTCGCTGTAAGATTATTAACTGAATCAAAACGTAACCTTCTAAGATCAACATTTTCAAGTGCGTATTGTACATAAAATTGGTTGCGGTAGTAATCATAGTTCTTTGCAGGTGAAATAATAAAATCACAGTAGTCTTCTTGCGTATCATCTTCTGTTTCAATGACCATAAAATCTAATTGAATGATGTTATAAATTATATTTAGCGTGTTAACTTATTACAACCACTAATTGGCAAAATTAGTAGATCAACAGTGTTGATTCAACATGAAAAATACGTAATTTCATTTTATTCTACGAATTTTGTGGGTGTGCTTCCGAATTTGAAAAAACTGAATTGTTAAATCAAGGCTTTCACCAGTGGCCAACTGACAGGCTAATTTAAGTTATTTAACTTAATATAATATAATCACCCTGGATGTTTGAAATGTGGCTTCTGCAAACAGGTTCTTTTATTTTTTTTATGCCTCGCTATCTTTCAGCAGCTCAGTATATATATGAAATCAAGCTACTTATCTGTAGGCTTCTACATAGCTATCACCTAGGGTAGGGCCCATGCCCATGCTCGGCCTGTAACTTGTATCTTTAAAAATAGTCCCGTTGGTTTGTACGTACCCGTTATGCCGGTAGCTAAATTACTTGATACAATCAGAAAACCTTCAACTGTGCTACTAAAAAGAAGCATAGTTAAATTGTCATAACCATCAATGACGTTTACATCAAATATAATAATTTTTCTGGATATCACTGAGAAGTTTAATTTTACAATAATATAATTATGTCCCTTTTTCAGTAGATTAATCAACAAGTATAGAAGCGTGCTTCAAACATCACAATCATAATCAAAGCGAGGATTTATATACTTAACGCACAAAGCATATTTCATCGTATTTTACAAGCGCATGTCACAGATGACAAATATTTCAATAAATTTTATCTGTTCTTGCAACACCTCGAAACTGAATACTTATAAATATTGGAGATTTTGAAACTAATTTACTAGCTGGACGACAACTTAATGTAGGAATTGGGTTTCATTACAGTGTCTTGCAGTTTCTTCCTGATGCTATAATGCAACTGCTGTTATTTCTTTGCAGTGAGGTTGAGTACTCGATAATGTCATAGAACTAATACAGGAGAACTACAAAGAAAGGCTGGATGCCAATTTTTCCAGGAAAACTGAATTTACTATCTAGGAGAGTACTTGCCCAAGTTATAAAGAAGAAAAATCCATGCAATTGATGTTAATCCTATAAATGCTGCTAGTCTAGGTGGGTCAAATTCAAGCACGACAACGAATGTTAATGACTGTTGATCTCTTGAAGAAAAATTTAGGAGTTAATAGTTATAAAAGTGTATGCCTTGGTAATAGAATATCTGTTCCTATTAATGTAGTTTTTAAGCAAATTTTAAAGCATATTTCCGAAATTTTAAAACACTATTTGATGACGCATATTTCGGCATATTTTTAGGCGTACACATAAATCCAGGGCCTGACCGTAATTGAAAAACACATCAGTCAGAATGAAAATAATTAAATTGAAACTACAATTGCACTGCTTGTATGCTATTGTATAAGTATATTACATTAATCCGTTTTCTGAAGTTGTAATTTCTTACGTTACAATATAATGTACTATATTATTATTAATAAAATATCGGATGACAGTGAAATGGGTTTTATAGTCAATATTTTATGTACTGTGTTGTAATTTGCACTATAAATCTACATGAAGATTAGTGTTACACGAAAAAATGATTTATAGAATAGACCTAATGTACATCAAACAAATGATTTTGAGAACTAAGATCCTCTAACAACTGAAATACAATGTTGAAGTACAAGGCTCCCAACAGCACTGCTACGGCAAAATGCAAACATCAAACAAGTGCTCTTTAAAACAGCAAGTAAGATTTACTCACGTTGGCATAACATCTGTGGTGCTTACATTCTTTCAACGTCTATCAATCCCTCCAAAATTGCATCAAAAAGTAAGACCAGTGTTGAATTCATCGATAATGACAATTGCAAACCCAAGTACGTCAATAAACCCCACTGATGTATGGTGTTTCAATATTATGTAATCGGGAGACTCATGAATATTCATTAATAACTTCTCATTCCTTGTTCTTTATCAACTTCTAGAATGGATGATCACATTTTCATTTGGTACAGTTTTCAAAACATTTACCATGCACTGGATATTTTAACATTAGATGGTTTGTATGGTGGTTCAGGCAGACGATTTGTTCTAATTAATTTGAATGAATATTAGGTTTTATTACTGCTTTTACTCATGCTTATACTGTATGTTTAATAGGTATTTTGTTTTTTCTGCCATATGTTTCATAGATATTTTATTTAATTTGCTGATTTTATCAATTTTCTGCTTTGTAGTTGTTTTTAATAGCCTCTTTCGCAGTAACCTGCATTTTTAAGCCTGCTTAAAAACAATTTTATTGTTCCCAATCCATGCAATGTTAGAACCTAGCTATAAATTTTAGTATCTATCCTATCTAAAGAATAAGTAAGAACATGTCAAACTGTTAACACAAAAAGGCTTGCCCATGTCCGTAGTATAGAAGTCCATGCCATGTACGGTATAAATGTTTAGAATTTGATGAGATGTTTTCACAAGATTGCTGACGCGCCATTCTCAAGATTATCATTCCAATAGAACTGAAATAAATTTGAGTAAAATTGTGTACTATACTTGTATGTAATGTGTTTATCATTAAAACTTTCGGTCTTAAAATGAAATTTGGTGTCCACGTTTGCCATTGAACAATATCCATTTGTAATTTTGAATGCAAGTTAATATAGATAATATGATTACATATATTTTTTTATTAGGTTCATTTAAACCCTTTATTGAAATATTTTGCTTAAATACCAAATTTTCAATTATGAAAAACAACCTCTTCATACATTATAGGTACTTAGCTAGATACTATGAGTTATGGAGTGTTGCTGTAATTTTTTTGAACAGATAGATTAATTACAAAGCAATGCATGATTTTGCAGAGCTTGTCCAATAGAAACAGAATTGAATTATTCACCCAATTCAATTTCTTGGCGCAAACTCCTCCAAGACTGAAAACTTCGCACCTTCAGAATCGCCTTTTCTCAAACCTGTTATTGTTAGGTACAGGTTATTGCAGTTACATCAAAAGAGAAACAACAAAGTTAGTCAAGTCATTCCTCAATGGAAATTCGAAATATATAGTAAACCCCAAGATTCTCTATGAGGGAAAACTAGTCCATTGCTCGACAGTATATTTCACAACCCTATAAACTCCTGCAGCATAGAAAAATAACTTAACATTTTAAAAAAATTCAAGCTTTCAAAATATTTTATGTATCGCAAAAATATTTTCTTTAAATATTTTTTTGACAATGAAAGGAGACATTTTTCTTAATATTATAATTTATATGATTTATGCGCTTTTTCCAAATATATTTGATATGATTGACATAGTAGAGTTGGAACCAGTCAGGAGTTTTGCTGACCCGACCAACCTTTTATTCAACCGGTAATTGAAACGGTCTATTTTCCAGAATTTAGAACGTTTTCAACTGGCACACAGCATTGGACATTTATTTAGACTAAATTGGGTCCTTTTCTCAAAGAGTATAGCTAAGTTTATTAATTCTGCTTCTTTCAATACCACAAGCGCTTCGCAGTATCTTCTTCTAAAAGATTTTCATTAGAAATTTGCACTGCCGTAGAGAATTTTCACTCAGACTCGACTTCTGAGTCTGGCATCACGAAGACTGCTGAGATGCAGAAACTGGAATGATTTAAATTTCCAGAACGTAAGGTGCTTTATGTTATTAATACTACAACAAATTCAATGCCGAACAATGAGATATGCATCGTTCTGGATCATATAGTTTCGTAAAATCAAAATATTGCCGTTATTAAGAAATAGCTATAGCTAGCCGTCTGGTAGGACTAGTTTCTTGGCAATGCCGGTTGGTAGCAAATAAATTTAAAATTCCAGCTGATATTTGGCGATAGCGGAAAGATTTTTGAACTGGGAGAGTGACAGATTTTTTAAGCAAAAACTGAAAATGTTTCATGCAATACTTTTTTGCCGATGTTTTACAAATTTTGTAACTCATTAAAGTGCATAGATGCATTTCTTAGAATTGAAACATATTAGAAGATGGCCTCATCACTAAAATTCCCACCGAAGAAGCCAATGATTTGTAGTTATTTTTAGTCAAACCCTGAAGGTGAAGACTGCGTGATAGCAAACCATGTACTATTTTGCTTCCAGTCAAAATATAAGAAACATGCATGATGCCCCGGCATTTCATTATGATGAACAATTTGATTTCCTACCATATTAGAAGAATTCACTTCCAAAAACTTACATAAGTAGCAAGATCTTATTTAACCATATAAGTTTCAGAAACTAGCGTTTAGTGCAATTAGAATTACGATTCCTGATTTACCCGCACATCTGAACATTGCTATCTGAACAGCATGTAATGCAGTATAGCTTAAAATATAGAAATTCATATTCTATGTTTATGGGCGTTCTATTAGGAGATTTTCAAGATTGGGTGCTATATTAGTAAAAGACCTGTCAGGATGTGATCAATTCATTGTGCTGCCACAAGGCTATTCCCTTCCTGGTGTTAGTAAAGAAAAATCCCTCAACAAATATTATGAGATTCTAACTCAAAGACGTATACGCATACCAAGAAAGCACCTATTTATTGCGGTCAATAATTTGTAATTGAATTCACATTCCTTTGAGTAAATCGCCGTCTTGTATTTTAGGAAGAAAAGTTGAATTATGAAAGAAAAAGGAAAAGCAAAGTATATAGTTTATTGAGTTTTTCCATAGAGAATATACTACAACCATTGATAATGTATTGCAATAAAATCGAACAACCTTCCATTCGGAATGCTGCCTAATGTGAGACCACAAATATGTATATGATATAATAACAAAATTGCGATGCAGGTTTTATTAAGGGACATAAATAGCTAAGTAACCAATGGAATCCAGAAATTTATTTAGAATACAAAGCATAATAATACTGTAAATACGTATTTCTGGTATTCTCCAGGCATTGTATTTAACCATATTAAATATATTTAAAATGTACTTATTTTGCCGACATCTAATGCTCCCATGATTAAGAGTCAATATTGCAATTAGTTACCATGGTATTGCGTATTACATTCAAGGTTTTATCAGATTTATATCAAAAGCAATTTTTTTAATAGTATGAGGAATTATAAAATGAGATGTGATATTTTGGAAATTTCTTTAATACTATTCCAATGAATATCCAATTGGAATCCAATGAATAGAAATTTTGGTTGTACATCCAATTGGAATTCAACTAGTTTCCACTTCCAACGGACAAGCCTAGAAAATGCCTTAAAAAATAGCAAATCATGCTTTTAACGAACACTATATTCCGTCGAGCGGGCCAAGTCAATGGTTGCAACTCTGTTTTCGCATTTTCAAGTACTTTTTTAAAATGAAAAGGACTTTCAAAATAATGTCAACCATTTTGTTGTAATGTTCATATGTTGTCTGAAACCTTCATGATCTTAGGAAAGTGGCTTAACACAAACTTCTTTATGGTTGCCAAGCGTTCTTTAATTTTTGAACTACATTTTCGTACGTATCGAAAAAAAGTACATACAGCTAAAACAAGTTATTTTATATTAATAAAAGCGCGGGGGATTAATCACTGGTGTCTTGCAACAAATATTTAGTCACAAACTATTGTCCTGGTTTACATTTGAAAAAAAATATTTTGTTGATTTTGTGAAATTAGGTGTATTTAAAAAATTTGATGATGCTAATTTTGAGTGTGAACATAGATTTTTGTAAGCATTAACACATAAATTAAATGTATTACATTTGGCATGAACACAAAGTTGTGATAAGGAATGTTAGTGGATTAAGTTGTAAATGTCCTAGAAATTTGAATGTAGCTACTGGATTCCTCACACGAAAAAACAGACAATGTAATTTCAAACTCTAAAAATTGTTAGCTAACCCATTTTCCCTGGTATCTTATTTCTTTGTTTTATATCTCAGAAAACACCTCAATTTGCAGGAAAAAGGGCAAGATAGGAGTGCAATAAGTGGGCCTTCAAACTTATTCAGCCACAAACATTTGAAAATCTTCAAATTTTTTTCTACACTATTTGTTCAATTTGGACTATTTTTATTTCCAAGAAAATTAATCATAAAATCTTTGATAGTCTTCGATACACTCATTTTAAATGTATTCATTGTTGCTGCAAATCTGTTATCATTACCCACGTTCCTAATTTGTGGGCAATAAACGGTTTTTAAAGTATATTTAGGTGAATTTATAACCAAGCATCAGTCGCAGGAGTTATATGTAGTTCCTAGACTTTCAACAAGCCATTAGACTTGACACAACAAACAAGATTAGCGTGTTTTGTAAAAATGCGGGATATTTCATATTTTTGGAATCCAACAGTTCTTTGATTTCAATCTAAAATTTAAATGAACAGCAGATTCATTGGGCAAGGCTGGAACTAATTCTAAATTATTGAGCTCTTGACCAAAGTACTTTTACTCTATATCTTTACTGCACTCATTTTCTGTATCATCCTCTGACAGGTACTCAGAAAATAACTGGTTTGTTACTGCCCTTGAATACTCAATGTCTTCCAAAACATTTGGAGGAATTGATATCGAATCACTTATATCATGAAGTCACACAGCAGCAAGTGAATTTAGATACTGATCATTATGTATATTTTTAATCTTTCATTCAGATATATTGCTACTACAAAAACAACACTCCATACCATCCTCTTAGGCTCTCTGCCAAAGATTTCTGGCCTCCTTTGCTCCATCAGTATAAAGTTCAACACGCCAGCAACAAACCTTGTGTGGGGCTCAAGTTATATTTTGATCCCAAAGCTTCAATCCAAAGTAAGGATTTTTGTGATGTTCTGAAATTGAGATTTTGCAAAAAAACATATTTTGATTTTCTATGCATCCTTTTAATGGTGGTGGCATACTGGTATTAATGAGCTACAAAAAATGCCTACATCATTAAATACTATTTTTGACAACATCTTAATTTTTCTTATTAAACTCCTTGCTTCTAACATGTTTGGATCATCAACACCATTAAAAGAGTAGTTGAAATCGACGTCACAATGAGATAACAAATCGTTGCTTTTCCAAAACATTGAAACCATTTGTCCAAATACAGCAATATTCTTGTCAGGGCTACATTTATAATATCTCATCGTTTCCACAGGTATTGCAGTATGTCATTAAGGCCAACTCGACGTGTACTATACATTAATCACGTACTGCCCTTAATTCAATCCCTTAATTGAATTACTTATTACAAACGTGTTTGCCTGGTGGAATCTAATATATTTTAGAAAAACAGTTTAGTATAATTTCAGAAGCCAACCTAAGCACAGAGTGGTTGCAACATGTTATCAATGATTTTTACATCATTATTAGGGCACCAAAATATTGCATGTGGGAATGCATAAGTAATAAATAAGTAAGATTTTTAAAATCTATACCAATCTTAAATGAAAAATATTTAAATTTTATAAATGTTTAAAAATATTTCAAATATTAAAAATATACATTGATTATTATGGGAAAATCAAATTGATATCTTGAGCATTTGAAGGCAGTTCATATTTCAAAAAATCTTAATAGCGCTTACATATGAAATCAACAATAAATAGGCCTACCATTTACTGCTTCATGTTCACAAATTACGCCATCATATTCATCATCTTCAAATAATAAAGTTGGCTCGCCAGATTTTCCCTTCACCACGCTATACTCAATAACTTCTTTTTGAAAATATAGATGTTTTCGTATGAATGTAGATTCAAAAAATATTGAAATATCTGCCCTTGCGTTCTCATGTTTTGTAAAGTTTAGGCTTATTCCAGAGTCTGTGTAGAACTTCCCAAGTATTGGATGTGGATACTGAATATTTAAGTTAACTCCAACGCGAATTTTCCAATCATATATTCCCAGAACCATTGTTAATTCGCTTAAGACATTGAATTTGTCTAGGTTTGTTTCCGCAAGAATCATGCCAGAATTATTGCATGGTTTTTTGCCATTTGGATTTGTCAATGGTATTTCTCCAGTCAAGTAGTGATGATAATAGCAAACACCTTCAATTTCAATTGAACTATTGGAACAATTTCCAATGCCTTCACATAGGTAATCAGTATTTTCATCATTGCAATCAATAGATATGAATCGAAGTGGTTGTCCTACATAATCACTGAATAAGGATAAACACCCCGACGGGTGGCTATTCGGAGAATAGTGTGGCTTACCAAATGTTCGTTCAGTCTTTGTAAAATTCAGTGCATCCCAAAGCAGCATTGTATTATTGTAGTCATCAATAATAGTGAGCTGGTTGAAATTAGGGTAATTAACTACTTTCCATCCAATTACTAAAGAATCATTTTGATTCACAAAGTCTAATTGCTCACCTTGATATCTCATGAATTCAATGTCGTCCAAATATTGACTAGCTCTTTTCATTCCATATCTATCACAAAGTTCTTTTCCATCAAATTTTTTCCAGAAGGAATCATTTGTATAAAATGCATAGTAGCAATATGCTTTGAATTTGTACTGGGTAAACTGAAATTCTTGACTTATAGTTTGCAAAGTTGGACAGTGTCGTTGTGTAATAGGAGTACAATTGTGAAGCCAAGGGAGAGATATAGTAAGAATTGTCACGAGATTCTAAAGTGAACATATTACTATATACATTCACAATGCACAAACTTGCGTTAGCATTAGCACAAAATGAAAGATTGTAGGAAACTTGATACAAGTCTTGATTTCAATGATAAATTCATGTATATATACATGTGAATGTTGGATTTGCTTTGTTTTAAAGATGCATAGAGCAAAAATTCATTTTAGTGACTTGGAAATGAAAACACAATAAGTCTATACATAATTGATAGATTTTTGAACTACTATGACTTTTGTTAGGAGCTGAGAAGAATGCTTCTGCACTTGTAATAGGACGACCTATTTTCAATGTAGCTCTTTCTAGATTGATTTCTAATGCACAAACTAAATTCTATATGAAAGTATGATTTTTACTTATTTAAAATCAAGTCGACGATCTAAATATGAAATTAAATTTATTTGCATAGACATAAGGAGTTTGAAGATTTAGAAACCTTGATTTTCGAAATGTTTGTTATTATCCTTTCCTTTTATTCTACGGACAACACTGTACAACAATTTTAGGCATTTAATGAACACTGGGTCTCTAAAAAGTGCATTTTTTATAATAATGAACAAACAATTCTGAAGCATTATCGCGTCACAGAGCTGCCAAAATCTTGCTGGGGTGTGGCAAAATACAACTTATAGACAATATTAAAAAATGACACAACGTCCAGTGGTGGACTTAGAGTGATGGAGGATCCCTGGACAGATGCTTTCATCAAGAGCTTTTTTAACAAGAGCCTAGGCCCTATCCTTCATTTTCCGAGAAATGGCTTATTTTCAAAAAAATAACATGGCATCATTCCCCTATTCTTCCATATCAGGAATTTCAATAGTTTTTACAACATATGTAGGAAAAAGTTAATTCATGTATGTTTCATTTAAACTAAGCCATTGTTGTTTAATCAGTTATCTGCCTAATAACACAAATTGATTTTAAAAAATTAGCATTCTAATTATTGAATTTCATAAATGGTGTTTTCATAAAGCTTTAAATTTACAAATGAATTCTTATCCAATTTAGCAGATAATGTCAAGTTCATCTTGACAAAATTTTGATATCCCCAGCAATCACGTTTCGAAATATTTTGGCATCATTCTACTACTAAATTGCAAAGAAATATGCTAAATTTTTTCTGGCTTAGAATTGCTCATATAGTTGGCTGCAAAAAAAATGAGACTAGAAAAAAGGCATATTACTTTTGAACTACTGGACGTAACAACTCAAGAAAGGTACGATTTTAAAGATAAATTAAAGGACTATAAGTAAAAAGCATCAAAGTCTAATTTGTTTTCCTCCTGAAGAAATAACGTCATTCAAACGAACTGAAACCGATTTCATTAAATTGGACTTCATTTCAGGTGTCAACATGTGTTGACTTTCTTGGATTTTTTCTTTTAAATCGGATATATTTTTCGGATTTTTCTTCTCAACGTCATTTTTCAATATCTGCCACACGTTTTCGATTGGAGAAAGATCAGCAGAACTTGGTGGCCATTGCAAAAACTGGATATTATTTTCAGAAAACCAATTTTTTGTCTTTGCTGACGTGTGCGGGGTTGCTCCGTCCTGTTGGAGTATCCATCCATCATCATATAAAGCATGAGCATAAGGCATTAATTCAGCTATAATTTGGCAATATCTTTAACTGTCGATTGTTGCTTTTCCTTCTAAAATTTTCAAATAAAACCCACGATAGGAAAGTGCCCCAAACCATAATTTTTTGGTCGAACTTTGGAACCGCTTTTGTTGGTCTTGGACATTTCTTTGACGACCACACTTGTACTTTGTTTCTGAGCAGTTGAAATACGCACTCATCAGTTATCCAAACATCTTCAAAAGTGTAGTCTTTCCAATCTTTCACGAAATTTAATCTTTTTTCTTGATGTTCTTTTGTAATCAGAAGTCGATTTTTTCTGCCAATTTTTGTAACTCCACTTTTTTTCAGTGTTCTCTGAACTGTGGTTTCATGCACAGAGATGTCGGCTTCAGTTTGAAGTCGGTTTGCAATTTTTTTCCCAGAAATATAGGGATTTTTGAGAGCAATTGCGACTGTTTTCTGAATGAATTTTCCAATAATTTTTCGAGGGCGTCCACTTCCTTTTCTTCTTTTGAGAGATTCTCCTTGTCGAATTTTTTTCAGCTTTCGAAAATAAGTTGATCGAGAAATTTGCGATGTCGCAAAGGCGTTTTCAAGCTGTTCCAACGTTTCCATTCCGAAGAAATCAAGTAGAAACTTTGCAAAGCAAAACAATTTGTTTGGTAAGTGTTTTCAAATAATTACGAAGTACCAGTTTAATTAATTAACTTTTTTGTTTGACCATTTTAAAGTTCACAAAATTCTCGTTGTCTTTTATTTTTATAGTTTTCC
>CABFPE010000254.1:912829-923626 GCA_900660155.1 Hofstenia miamia
GCTGCTAGTACTTTCCTTGTCTCTCTGTCTAGCTCCCTAAGTTCATTCTTGTTCCATCTGACTATTCCTGCCGAATATCTCAACACTGGTATCGCCCATGTATTAATTGCTTTTATACTATTCTGCCCATTCAATGCTGACTTCTGTAGTACCTTCCTTACTCTCCTCTTGTATTCTTTCCTTAGCCTCATCTTCATTTCCTCATGATCTGTTCTGTCTTTCTCTATCACACCTAAGTACTTGTACCCCTCTTTAACTTCCTCAATCTTATCCCCACTGTTTGTCCTCAAGCCATCCCCATCCACACACTTGCCTCTAGTCATTGTCACTGCTGCACACTTTCCTAATCCAAACTCCAACCCTGAATCTCTGCTTGCCTTCTCCAATGTCTCCACTTGCTTCTGCAACATCTTCCTTGAACTAGCGTACATCTTCAGGTCGTCATGTACCACAGGTGACTCACTGCTCTACCATTCTTCTCCATCTTATACCCTATGCCTGTCTCTTTAACTTTTCTGTGATAGGTATTAAGCTAACTACAAACAGTAGTGGCGCTAAGCTGTCTCCCTGGAATATACCCCGTCTATTATTATTATTTTTATTATTATTATTATTATTATTATATTATTATATTTTGTATACATTATGCAATAAATTTGCTTTGACTCTTATTATTATTATATAGTTCGAGCTACAGGCAAATTATCTTTAGAGATTGTAAATACATAAGATTCAAACAAGCAAATAAGTCTTCAACGTAGTCTTAAAAGTTGTAAGATTATTCAAGAATCGCACTTTACTCGGTAGTTTTTTCCAAACAGAGGGACTAGAAGATTGAAAGAAGCGCATAGAAAGGATCGAGAGTTGGCTGCTTGAAAGATGTGGTTGATACAACTAATTGCATGAACTACATAACATCCAAAAAGAAAGGGTGGGCAATTTCATGTAAACATTTGAAAATCAGCAATCCAACTTTAAGTTTAATACGGTATACTTTGTGAGCTAAATTCTACTAATAAGGTTGGAGGTTAAGGTTAGGTTTACGATTTAGAGAATCATTAGCATACATATGAATATTATGATCAATTTCATGAGCAATATCAACAAGAGGCGGTGGCTAGCGAATTCAATATTTTAAGAATTGAGTAACAATTACCTATTTTCACAGCTTGACGCCTTCGAAACAATTCCTTAGCAAACCTGGAACGAGTGAAGTACATACATAAATTCAACTCAATGCATTACTTCGGCTTCTGAGCAATAAGAATAGTTATCTAAATTCACCAAGTTTAACATCGAAGAAACAATTGAGTGCATGACCAGAGGATGTAGCAAAATCAGCAGGTGTATATTTAATACAACTCACTGCTAGGTTATCAGCAAGGGAACGACATCATTCAACACAAGTGATTATGTACATGTAAATGACTTAGATTGATTTTATTTCATAAGAATTGCCACATAATGGAGAGTATTAAGTTTTTGTTTTATTAATTGTTGATTTATGCATTCCTTCACTTTCTTGGGTGTGTGAATTAACATCTAATAGAAAAAAACAAAACACTTAGACGAAAGCTATCAAAATAGGGTAGTGACATTGAAATTGAGCCAGTATCAATAATTACCCAACAGAGGTGTTTCAGTGGTGGCTCAAAATGAGGGGAACGTGTTAAGAATACATGAATAATCAGGATTAATAAAGATAGTTTTATTGTGTACATATTGTATTCGAAAGAATTTTATAAGAGACTTCAATATTTTAAAAATTTTTGTCTAACTTCTATTTTCTTTCTATTAGTTATTATCTTCACACACCCAAGAAAGTATTAATAAATTAAATAGTTGGATATACTTTGTATTTCAGAAAAGCAGTTATTAAGAGAAAAATAGGGTTATTCCATTCGTATTGCCCAAAATCAATTTACCATAATTCTTAGCGCGAAAGTTTCCATTTCCGCTTATACTAAGCGCGAATTTTGGGTTGGACAAACAAGCCACAGATCAGTTTATAAAAGTGTTTAGTGATGCCATTTAGGGTATTATATGTATGTCTAAACAAATTTCGAAATTTTTTACACTTTTAAAAAAAAATAAAAAAATATATATATATATATATATATACGAGCATAAAATAATTATAATGAAATATTTTATACTTAGAGCGAATATAAATATTGAAAATACCTAGCGAAAATAGAAATATGAGTTTTAAATACCTAACGAAAATTTAAATAAATATATATATGGCTAAATTTTTTGAATTTCTAGAAAACTATTTTGTCAATGCCTTGATACGCATCTAAATTACACTATTCTATAAATATGAGAAATTATAATAGCATATAAAAGTAAACTTTTCGTGAATTTTAATACTGTTTGCATACATCCTAAGTAAAGTTAGTTGTATTTCAAATGTGGTTTTAGTAAAGCGATATAATCATATATGTGTGTATGTATTTCGTTAACTCACATCCTACTACTTTTCTATTATTTTTCATGAAAGAATTTGGGCTTAATGGCATCGAAAAATGATGAATTAGGAATAATACATTCGAAATTTTTTAAGGTTATGTACACTCTGATGTAAATAAAATGTGGGTCGAGATATTTTCCAAACCTTTACAATGACTAATTTAGCATGCATAATTAATATAAAAGTGTACACTATAATAATAGAAGTGTCAATTATTGTAAGTACAACATTCAGAGCCGATTTGTTTTCAGCTTCTTTAGAATACCATGAAAATTCTCTCTGCTAAATGCAAGGATGAATATAAACGGGGTTGCAACGCCAACCAAAAGATAAACGTCATCAGCAGAAAACCAATTGAGACGAGTACTTTCAGAAATTGAAGAATTATAAAACCACGATTCCCTGTGCCGAAAGCCTTCTGAGTACTGGTAACCTAATGATGCAAAATAGGTTGATGAAATTTTTGCAATAATCAATGGCATTGAAAGAATCGCATATGCTATAAAAGAAATAAAATATAATAAAGTTAGATGAATTTTTTGCTTGATAACATTAGTTAAAGATTCTTTGCAATGTATTCCCAATTGCGACAATATTTTGCAGTAAATGAGAAAACTTGATAATAGTGGTATTATTATACCAAATGATGTGTCAAAAAAACCATTGATCTTCCAAGACTGATGATTATATAAAAGGCTGTAGGTTGTTAAGTTATTAATTGTGTGACCTTGAAGTGTCTTGAAAATTCCATAAGTACACTGGAAATTAATGCTGTTGACTACTATGTTGAAAGGGCTACTCCAAGTAAAAAATTCACTATTATACGCATAGAGTGAACCAATGGCAATTGAATACGTGTATACCACTCCAAGAGCTACTCTTCGCATAGGAACAAGATGCTTGGATTGATGTGCGCAATTCAGAAGATAGAACCGTTCTAGTGAAATTAGTAATAAAATATAAGCAGACGCGTGCATAAATATTGACTTCAAATAGTTTATTATTCGACAAACATCGACAACATCTTTCACAACATAATCATAACCTTTGCCTTCATGCAAAAGATATTGCTTTATAAATCCCTCATTTCCAATTAATAATGACATGTTAAAGATTTCAAGTAATTTGATTAAGCCTCGTAGTAAAATGTAAAGTGCAGTAATGCAAGCTTGGCTGGCTAAAAACAACATACTTTCATCCCTTGAATTCTTTTTTTTTGTAGATCAGAAACAGTAAGTAATTTGATTAAGCCTCGTAGTAAAATGTAAAGTGCAGTAATGCAAGCTTGGCTGGCTAAAAACAACATACTTTCATCCCTTGAATTCTTTTTTTTTGTAGATCAGAAACAGTAAGATCACATTGAACGGAACTCCAAAAACAAACCCGAGTAAAGTTGGTACTGTGTTGATGATTCTAAAGAATCGATAATAAGACTCTGAAAGAATAGCACCTTCATTCATTCTATTTTCTAAATCTTTTCTCCAATTTTTGTTTGTGACGTTTAGGCATTTCTCTATTACATCTTTCGCTGTAAGATTATTAACTGAATCAAAGAGTAACTTTCTAAGATCAACATTTTCAAGTGCGTATTGTAAATAAAATTGGTTGCGGTAGTAATCATAGTTCTTCGCCGGTGAAATAATAGCATCACAGTAGTTTTCTTCTGTTTCAATGACCATAGGATCTAATTAAATGATGTTTAAAATTATATTGAACGCTTTACTTATAAAAATCACTAATTGGAAAAGTAGGAGTAGGTTTATTCAAGATATAAAAAGTTTTGTGAGGGCTACATTAATAATGCATCATATTTTCCACACGTATTGCAGCAGGACATTGAGACCACCTGGAGAGGTGCACTGGAAAACTTAACAATCACAAATGGTATCACTTATGTCAAACGTGATTGAATTGTGGCAATGGAAAAAGCTTAGAAGCGAATATTTATTCAAATTTCAGAAGGCAAGCTGAGCATATTGTTTTACATTTTCTATCAGATATTTAGTTTCATATTAGGAGCTGGTCAAGCAGTAACGGAACTTCATTTGCACTGTTAATATCAATGTCATTCAGGCAATGAAGATTTAATTTTCCATTGAAATGTGTCAAGTGTGAGTCTTTGGTGGCTCATTGATGCGACAGAACATAAATTTTGAAAAATTATTTTTTCTTTGATATAGGATCAAGAAACCATTCGGTAGAGAAATTTCATAAAGTTAACATTACTTTTATAGATATTATATACATCAAAACATACTATTACTTTATGAAAATACGTATGCGTTGAATATAATATTGCCTTAGAGTTAGTAGAATATGTCATTACCAAATATTGTAGTAGTTGAAAGAATAATTCAATTAAAATTTAAGAAACTTGGCCTGTATGATAAAGGAATTTCAATTATTCATCAGGTCCAATAGTCCGATATATGTTCTATTTTCTACTAATTTCTACCTTTATTCTTCATTTTTGTAATAATGTCAAGCTTAATTAGCTTTTTAGGCAGACAGTTATGTTCAAAAGAACTACATACATGTATAAAATCGCATTCTAAATGAGATTATAACCTTTGTAAAGAAGTACATATTGTATTATATAGGTTCATCAGATATTACATAAATTTATTTAGCTTAGTAGTTAGCAATGACTAATGTGTATTAGTCCCCTACAGCCCTTTAATGGCTAAGATAGGTAGCACTACACAACTATCGATATTTGCCTAGCTAAGCCTTTCAATGAGTCAGTAGTAATTTGGAGCGGCTAAATACCATTGTGAAAAAAACATGGCGGAAATAGTTAATCTCTAAATCACATAGGTTGATTCAACTGATAAGAGCGTCAGATTTAATTAACTGCCTATGCCATGCCGCCCGATGCCCCAAAGTGTTGGCACCAATTGTAAATGCCTTGAACACTGGAAGCTATGTAGCAATCCCTATTCTTACGGAAGGAGGTTCTATAAAGCTACAATGTGTAGAATAAAGGACAACCAACTTACTGCCAAATTCCTGAGAGGCACTGAAGAGAATGATAGTAGCCAAAAAGACACTAAAAACTTGCTCTAGATATGTTCAGACCAGCGTTGCAAAGAATGCTAGAAGATGAGGTTGAATACAAGACAATATGAAATAAAATTCCTTTATGTGTAAATTGCATCAGTGAATATGAAATTATTGTTTTACAAGCTCATCCAAAAAGATACTATAGATTTTGATTTGAAAGAAAAATGCTTGTAGAAAAATGGTTATTGTAATTCAGTTAGGAAGCCACATACGAGAAGTTTTATATGATTGTCTATCATGATGAACCAAAATGTCAAAACTTAGATAGTTGAATATATCATGTGCTAATATGAAAAAATATGCCTTCTTCTTCACAATATTTAGTAACCTTCGTAAAAAAGTTTTGAAGCACTTGAAAAACATGATAATTTTGATAGCGGAATTTCAGCAAGAAAAATTTGTTTGAACGTCTTGGTGCCATAATTTCTAATTAGTACTTACAGATTTAATATCCACAGAGAAATAGAGTCCCACAAAAAACATTGTTAAAATTCAAAAGTTAGAACAAAACATTCGATTAATAAAAACTAAATATCAAAAACTTATATTTTCTTCTAATGTTGATTACAATTGAACCACATTAGGTAAAACAAAAATGTGATATATGTTCTAGAAACTAGATGCTATATAATCAGAGTTTTTTGAAAATCCGAAGGAGAAAAATATCACTTGAATTTTATTGTTCACCCTACATGTTAACTATCGCTTTACCAAGCCCACTTAATCATTGATCAGCCGATCATCAAATTACTATTATATATACAATTTCTAAGAAAATACTGCCACCTGAATGTTGAAATCTATGCAAATCTTAGAAGAAAAATAATTTTTTAAAAGTTTTAAAAATATTTCAAATATTAAAAATATACATTGATTATTGTGGGAAAATCAAATTGATATCTTGAGTATTTGAAGACAGTTCATATTTCAAAAAATTTTTATAGCGCTTACATATGAAATCAACAATAAATAGGCCTACCATTTACTGCTTCATGTTCACAAATTACGCCATCATATTCATCATCTTCAAATAATAAAGTTGGCTCGCCAGATTTTCCCTTCACCACGCTATACTGAATAACTTCTTTTTGAAAATATAGATGTTTTCGTATGAATGTAGATTCAAAAAATATTGAAATATCTGCCCTTGCGTTCTCATGTTTTGTAAAGTTTAGGCTTATTCCAGAGTCTGTGTAGAACTTCCCAAGTATTGGATGTGGATACTGAATATTTAAGTTAACTCCAACGCGAATTTTCCAATCATATATTCCCAGAGCCATTGTTAATTCGCTTAAGACATTCAATTTGTCTAGGTTTGTTTCGGCAAGAATCATACCCGAATTATTACATAGTTTTCTGGGATCTGGTTTTACCACTGGCGCACTGATAGTAAAGGGGTGATAATAATAGCAAACACCTTAAATTTCAATTGAATTATTGGAACAATTTCCAATGCCTTCACATAGGTAATCAGTAAATTAAAAATGGCATTAAAAAGATATGAATCGAAGTGGTTGTCCAGCATATTCACTGAATAAGGATAAACACCCCGACGGGTGGCTATTCGGAGAATAGTGTGGCTTGCCAAATGTTCGTTCAGTCTTCGTAAAATTCAATGCATCCCAAAGCAGCATTGTATTATTGTAGTCATCAATAATAGTGAGCTGGTTGAAACTAGGGTAATTAACTACTTTCCATCCAATTACTAAAGAATCATTTTGGTTCACAAAGTCTAATTGCTCACCTTGATATCTCATGAATTCAATGTCGTCCAAATAATGACTGGCTCTTTTCATTCGATATGTATCACAAAGTTCTTTTCCATCGAATTTCTTCCAGAATGAATCACTTGTATAAAATGCATAGTAGCAATACCCTTTGAATTTGTATTGGGCAAACTGAAATTTTTTATTTGTGCTTTGTAAAGTTGGACAGTGTCTTTGTGTAATAGTCCTACAATTGTACAACCAAAGGAGAGATATAGTAAGAATTGTTACGAGATTCTAAATTTAATATATTACTAATACATGTATACATTTATATTCACAATTTTGGTTTAGCACCTTAATGAAAGACTATAGGAAACTTATGCAAACCTTACTTTTTAAGCAATGTCATATTTCACCAATAATTCATCTCTATGTACATGCGAATAGTTAATTGGCTTTGCATAAAGATATATAGTTTGAGCAATTATTTTTAAGGACTTGGAAAAGAAAATATAATACGTTTATATATAAGGATTTGTGTTAACAAGCTGAAAGGAATGTTTCTGCACGTGTAATAGAACAACCTGTTTTCAATGTAGACCTTACTACTTTCATTTCAAGTGCACAAAATGCGTACTCTACTTTTACTACCAAAGTAAGTCTACTATCAAAATATGAAAATGTGGTAAGGCATTGCCCAATTCAATTAACTTTATTTACATGTACTTAAAGTGCCTGGCGCTTAAGAAACATATATTTTCCTTCCTATTATTACATAATGGGTGTTCTACACACACCCAGAAATCATATATACTTTATGAAAACTGGGTCCTTGGGTATTGCATCATTGGAGGGTCATTTGTTGAATTATTTGAATAAGTTTACTGAAAATTATTTCAATTTCAGAAACAGTTCATTTAAAATAATCAATAAACAACACCATTAATAATGGTGCTAAGATAAACAGATTTTTCTGGATTTTGCAAATGCAAATGTTTCCTTTAAAGTCATTTTTAAAAAATTGAGCTTGCTGCAGAAATTCAATAATTCTTTTAAAATCAAAAACAAACAAATTAGAAAAATTGTTATATTTGCTTGATAAATATATCTAATGTCATTGTATATATTGCATCGCAACAGATTAATATATGCGTTATAAATGTAAGGGAAAATTCATTATGCATATATTGTATGTAGACAGGGGCGGCGGAACCGGGCTAGGGGTGACTTACATTTATTTAATATTTAGAGCACATTACAATAAATATAAAAAATAAAATATATTTTTTCGATAAGTGTGGCATAATCGTGTGAGTAAAAAAACTATTAAAGAAAGTGACCAAGACTATTAGTAATTAATTTAAATATACTGTTGTACAAAACACAATTATTATCCTTTTAATTTTTAAAAAAACAATTGTGCTGTTTTAATATTACGTTTATAAGCAAAACAGTTTGGCAAAATCTAAAAGGACGAAATCGCTACAGCTAAATAGATGACGTTGCGTAATCAACAGCAGATGAATGAATTAGCGAATTGTAAACAAATTTGAACTATGAACAGGTACATGCCCATTGTTTAATTGTTTATGCAATATGATTATGAATGGTGTGTAATGGATTTATTTGGTGATGAATTTACTTCATTTGATTTCTTATATTGTATTATCAGGTTTGATTAAACATGTCAATGGAAAGCTAAACATCTGAATGCATGAGTAGTACCCGGTGGCCCCCGGATTCGACTAAAGAGATTCTGGAGCCGACGCACATTCAGTTATTCACAATGCATTGCGTCTGGTAGCCTTGGACTTTCTCCGTTATGTGCTCTTAGGTTAAGTCTACACGTAGGGGTTTTCATTTCATTGTAGCTTTCAAACTGATGAATACACATTGATTTGAAATAGTGGATTATGCAGCAGAAATAATTTGCAGTAACAATACTTTCAGTGAGTGTAAATGACATAATGATGTCGTGTTAATACTTATGTTAGATGTAAATTATAAATGAGATTTGACTCCATGCCAATACCTAAATTCGACGCAAATGAGATAGGATACTGTACCAATATATGCTTTGACCTGGCTTTTTGTTTTATTCACGTGTATCTGTCTTTGTCCAACTCCATTTACATCCATCCTGTTTTGTTTTGTACAGTGGCATAGCATGGAAAATTTATAAAAATAATAATAATAATAATAATAATAATAATAATAGGCCCTAATGGCCAAGGGGTAAAAGGCTAGACTGGTGTGGCATAATCACATGTGTGGTCAAGTTGAGAGAAAGAGTGGGAACTTATAAGACTGAATTGTAATAATAATTAATTGTACACACATGTTTATTATACTTTAATTATTTGTAAAAATTTATTAAAGCAGCATTTCATATTAATTTGCTTGGCAGTACTTTGGCAAAAATAATAGGACAAAGTCACACACACTAATTAATGCTGACAAAGAAAAGCCAGCAAGTTGTCAACAACGTTAAAGAACAGGTACTGGCCATTTGTTTAATTGTTTACTGAAATTTAGTGTAAATGTGCAATAATAGTTTATAATTTTGATGAATGAATTTTATTGGATTTACTTCATTATCTTTGTCAGGTTATTTAATAGTTAAATGGAAAGCTTAATATTCAAGCACTAGAGTAATCTTACAGTGGTTCCCAAATACAATTAATGGAATTCTGGAGCAGCTTGCCCATTATAGCCTTTCAAAAGTGTGGTGTGGCCAGTAGCTGTAGATTTCTCAATGTGCTTTTAAGTTACAAATAGCTTTCCTATCATTCATTACTCACAGATTATTATGATTACTTTTAGAAAATCTAAAATGCTCTACATGTGTAATGTACAGTTCTTCTGTACAATGTATTTACTGTTAAGTAATTTAGTGGACTATCAATTGACTTACAAACTAGCTTTATTGCTGACTGCATTGATTGTTCACATGTACAACAGGGTAAAATGTATTATTATATCTGTAGGGTTATTACATGTAAGGAAAAATAACAAGCTAAAGCATCGTGGTTGCATTCATTCCATTTATTTACATAGTGATAATAACAAGGACAATCAATGCACTAAGTTATTAAGTTATCACACACACACTATCACTGAGGTAACCATCCACACACTGAATCAACAACTGTTTTCCACTGCAAAGTTCAAATAGAAGCTGGAGCTCTCACCAATGAAGATATCTTCTATTGTGCATTGATCTGAGTTGGATTTCAAACCTGTATTGTAACATCCTCCACCTAGCTTGTTACGCCGTGTTTAATCACTGTTAAGGGATGCTTAGTAAACTGCGGGTGAGGTGTTACCCATTTGTTGATCCATCAAATTTCTCTTTCTTATTAACTAGTTACGTTAATTAAGTACTCAGGTAATAACCATCACTGTTTAGGTGACTGGGCAGTATGATGTTTCCTCTTTGGTTGTTCCATGGGCTCCTGCCCGAAGCCGATCTCCACAACACAGCTCCTCCTCTTCTGGAACGATGGTTGAGTCCACATCACCATATCAGCTCAACTGGGATTAATTATGTAT
>CABFPE010000254.1:924061-938896 GCA_900660155.1 Hofstenia miamia
TATATATATATATATATATATATATATATATTCAACCGATCTGTTTTACAATTCCTTACTAAATTTTGTCGAATAACAAATAAGAAAGGCAAAATAGTATTTTGTATACCAAAATTCAGTTGCCTTTGCAACTGAGATAGATTTTCGATTTTGGGAAAAGTAATGCTTTTGAATATATTCGTTGAGCATTAGGGGAAAATTGAGTAAAATTCGTGTCACTTGACTAGCAAACAAAAGTGGTTAATTGTGGCAATAATAAAAGATATCTGCTAACAGATTTTGAAGTTTAATTATATATTTTTTTGAGCTATCTATTAACAAATACATGTATGTTAAGCTTAAAGGTCCCGGATGATCTTGTACACCGAGTTACATTTACTTATTAAGTGCAAGAATCAAATAAACATAATAAGTGCTGATATTAATAATACCATATTCATTCCTATGTAAACATTGATTTAGAATAAGCCATTTGCGCCTAAATACTTTTAATGATTTCAGAATATTTTATGCTTTATGAAATTGTTTCATTAAAACTTACTTTGAATTTTTCTATGTCACTAAAACTTTTATAGTGAAGTGAAGCATTCCATTTCTGTTAAAACTGGAGTGATTTGCTGCTTCACTTCAATGTGTATGCAAGTATGCCGTTGGCAAAACATTGCAAGCAACATTTTAAGGAAAAATATATCTTACAATTTTACACGGTCTGCCTATTTTACCCAGTCCATTTTTGTAACTTCAACTGTCATGCATACTTCATATTCCGAAAATGTTGTCTTGATCTAAAACAAAATTTGCCTAAAGATTTCCAGTCATGTTGATTGTTTCGACATTATTGTTACTATTACCTTCATTTTGTCACCAAAAGTCTTTATATTTATATACTACTCGATGCTTTATTTCACAAAGTTTCGAATTAAATGAGTTTGACTTTTCAATTTAAATTCATATTAAGAGGATTTTGAGTACAAACCAATCATGGTCAAATGTTTAGTAACTCTTGGTAGAAACTAAAATCGTCAAACAGAAATGTTAGAAGTTTTTAATAAAAGGTAATGCTTAATCATTTTTAATCATTAAATGTTATTAATTATTTTTGCAGAATTGCATTTACTGAGTGTATCAGCTTATAAGTGGAATGTTATTCATTAAAACTTTTCAAGTATTGCTCAAAATGTCCGCCTTCATTTCCAACACTAAGCTGACACCGCAGGAGGGAGGAATGAAAGAGTTTTTGATGAATGACATAGACATCGAGATGAAAAGACACTTCTTCCATTCTAAAAGTGTATGTGCTGGATGCCGATTTTTGTTAAATTCTTTGATGAAAATACGACGGGCTTTTTCACAGTCAAATCCCAAATAGGAAGCCATTAATAGATGGACAATTGGCCATTGCTAGCCATTATTGGCAGATGACGGCCGGGGAATTAATGGGCCATTGAAGTATTTCCGACAATGATCCATTGATGGGCCAATAATGGCCCATTGATGGCAAGCAGTAGGTTTTGATAGCAAAGCATTATTATTGTATATAAAGCAGCAACTTTAGATGTCTAAAAAGTTCAAACATTGCTGTTTGAACATACACAAGCGCAACAAAGGGCAGAAGGATATCTCTGATATCCTGTCAAGCATGTACAATATATACATTTATTAGAAATTTGAAAGAATGTCAGGCTTATAAATGATAACAATAAACATATAAATCTGCTAAATTTAAATAAAATTTTAAATTTTTAAATTAAGTCCAATTTTGAAATAGTACTTTTTTTAAACCGTGAAAAATCTCTTCTGCTCATTTGTAACTTTTTTAAATTATAGTTAACTTCAAGGCGTCCAAATATGCATGAATTTTGAAAATTTACTTAACAGATATATTATAATTTTTTACAAATAAAAAATTCCAAGAAAGCTTTTTTCGCAATTCCTTTTTATATTAAGAGGATGTAGGAATCAAAATAATGAAGTGAGTTCTATTTTAATCATCTGCTTATTGATTATTGATTACTAAGGTTGCCACTGATACGCCAATGACCCATCAATAGCCCACTGGTGCATCAGTTGTCACAAATGCCACATTTTCCCCACCAGCAGTCCACTGATGATGTCCAATATATTATGAGTAACTTGGTATAAATTGCTTGAGCTAAGAGCACAATTGGGGGTGTGTATAGCATAATATCCTAATGATTGAACACCTTGTTGCAAATAATTGAATTCATTGTACAGCGCTCATAAAAACAAGAGCTGGCATACTAGATTGTGTTATCAACTACTGAAGAGTAAGTAATTTCATTTTTTATGAAATTTAATTTGATAAGGCAAAGTTGTATATCATTAAAATTAGTATTTGTTCGCTAGATGGCAGTGATGCCATTAATGGACCATTGTGGGACCATCAATGGTCTAAAAGAAAGTGATAAATAATACTTTTTGAAAATTGAAATTAAACTTTAATGCAATACACATATTGTATACAATAATATGATCACTTCTTTGTGAAATTGTGGAATTTTAAGATTTTTAATACTTTTTGTTTTGTTGGTTATGGTTGGAAAATGAGTGGCTATTATTGGCCATTGATCCCATTAATGGACCATTGGTTATCCGACAATGCTTGCTATTTGAGATGCAATAGAAAGAGAAGCAGCAGAAACAATTTACATTATTCGAATTTCGATTCTCCGTTATCGTCATGGCTGCTGATCTGAATATGAAATAAATTATATTTACCAAGGAATCTACGGACAATGGTTTTCAAGAAATAGCCGGGCTTATGTTTTCAAGCTTCGCCACAGCCATTGCAATAAATAATAGCAAATGTATGCTTGTAATTTATTTAACTCATGTGCTTAACTATTTGAAGTTGAAACTTAATTCCAAAAAATTTTGCAGTATATAACTTGGTTTGAATTTAGTAATCAAAATATGTTTAGTGATGGGTATTGTAATTACGATTATTATAGGCATGCTCGTACCATGTTTGCGGTTACGGGTGGCTACTAGAATGCATTTTAATGTTATTTTCAGTTGTTTAATTGACCAATTGCAATCAGGTGGAATCAGCCAGCAACTCTGAATCATAGTCTATCAAAATTATTGCTTAGCTATATAATTATATATTGTTTGCTAGAATATAGCATTGCACTGCAAGTGATGGTAAGTTAAAAAATACAACTATATTTGGAATTTGCTTTACCTGGCTGGTTGGGAGCCGCATCACGTTTGCATAAACAAAATTTTTGATCATGAACTAAGTATAGTATTCATACTATATTTTCAGGGGCAATTTGTCAGGGCGATAAATTTTTGTTCAAATCTAGAATTTAATTACAAATTCAAATTTTAAGTTAAAAATATAAACAATATTTTTGAAATGGATATGCAACAAAATTTAAAAATATTTACATGATCGTCATTAGCATCACAGTTATAGGGTTGACTTAAACCCCTTAGAAATTGAAATGGTATTAACTTTACCGCTTTGACAATATTCAAGTGTAGAGCAATTTCATAATTTGAAATTATAAGAAATAAATATTTAATAATATTGTAAAAGAAACTGTATTGAAACTGCCTACCATTTAAATCATGGAAAAATTTATATAACTTGATGCTAATATATTTTAATGAAATTCTCCTATTTGATGTTTTAGATCATAGGCTTTAAGTAGTTGAATGCAATTAACTCTATTAATTTAAATCAAAGACAATGTTATTAATAGTTTATTGTTAAAAAAATATTTTACTGCTTTTTAATAAATTCTACTTTACTTGCAGTTAATGCATTATACAATAAAAATTTAATTGAAAACTTATTTTATAATTGAAAAAACTGCGATGAGGGATTTCAGAATTTTTTTTTCCTAGTTTTTGGCAACACAAGTTATTACTAAAACCATGTGAGATAAGGTGGTCTAAATTATTAGCTAGAGTGGCAATGGGATCGGACTGGGAACAAGTCTAATTTGACTATATGGGACTGAGATCACCAGAATCTCATTGAACAAAAACCTTGATTCAGTAATTTCCTACCATTTCGAAGCATGCTATCAGTTTGAAGTGATAAAAATTTATTTAGAATAACAAAAGCTTAAGTTTAAGAAAATAACTAACTGCAATGCGTAATCTTTAAAGTATCTTAGTGAGTATTATCTTTGAGGTCCTTTTTTTAGTTAGTTTATTAAAATGTCTGAGACAAAATTTTTCAATTCACATTTGTTTTGCATGAGTCTTCGATCAATAAACAGCAAACGATCATTCAACACTAAATCAATTCTCATTTTGAATACAAGAAGCACATCATATTCATACATTTATTATATGCAATTTATAATTGAACAAAATTTTCTTATTGAATTACCAATCTGTTGGCAGATTAGTTTTGAAGAAATTGCAAAATATTTCGGGGTTCTGCCCGAAGACATTCGAAATTGAAAAAATAATGATAATTATATAAATATATTGAATATTGAAGTGATTTGCATTACAGCATCCAAACACTAGTGATCAGTTGGGCGTCGTAGGTTGAGAGGCAAATTTATTGAAAAATATTCGAAAAATAGACAATGAGTTTCGGCAAATATGAAGTGAAAAAAGAGAAATTGACATTTAGTCTAGTGTGCGTTAGAGGACCTAGACCGCTGTAAAGAAGATATTGAAGTCTTCAAGTAAGAACAGTCAGGAATGTTTACGCACCTTCTATAGCATGTAAAACTAACTAACTAATCTTTATTTACAGGCATAAATTGGTCTCAATTAAAAATCTAAGATTAAAAGAAGTCACTATTTCCAAATATAACATAAGATTTCATGTTAATAATAAATACTGTTACAAATACCAAAATGTAGATCTAAGACAAGGATAATAATTTAGTCAAAGAATATACCATGCTCAAGAAAATACAATAAAAAAGTTTATTTACAGTTTTCCCCTAAATAGCCCCAATATTTGGTATTAACACCATGCTTGATTTTATCAAGCAATTCCTAAATTCATACCTGTTATTGTTTGTCTAGGGCAGCTGCTTGTCGCATTTATTACCCAGTATATTTATTATTTAAGAACACTTATACAGCGAAAATTTTTGAAAATATTGAGAAAATAGACCCTAAAAATGCATTTCATGATCCTAGATTTTAAATTTTCAATTTTTTACGAAAAATGTTTTGATTTATCCAGTCAAAATCAAATTAGGAAACCTGAAAGAGGGGACATTCCACCATGTCCCCCTCTGCGTACGCCACTGTATACAGCTAAAATTAGACATTTTTTATGGTCGTGGACTTTCAGAAGAATGTCAAGTTCCATTGAATCATGAAAGTCAATGACATGCGCAGTAGTTTATGGCTATGGTTATTGTTTACAATAAACTTGGGATTCTGAGTGGCTAGCAAATGCTGCTGTCACGAATAATCCAATTCTGAAGTAAATGTGGATTGACAGATGCCAAAAAGCTTTGGCCACAAATTTCTAGCGAAATTTTTTAATCATGGTTTTGCTTGGAATTTTTGTCTCATGTGCTGCATCAAATTAATTATAATTCTCTCGCCATTCATTAAACTAAATTACTCATGCCACATGGTTAGTTGCTTTTGTAGACTTCCTCTTCCTCAGTCCTTACTCACAGCTGTTTATTACGCCTCATACTGTAGATGTTACTCATACTTTAATATTACTCTAACACTAAATCATTTGATGCTACATGGTGACCCAAGAATGTTTAAAGAACATGGAACCGAATTTAGTACTTACTTATTCTATTCCTCTTTATTTAGAAAAAGTCAACTACAACTACTCAGTAAGTTATCGTTACTCCTCTGAATTACTATTTAAAGATAAAGCACGCTTAAGTCTCTTGCTATCTGGAATTTACCATGACTCAATCAAAAAGGGAAGATATAAAGGCTTTCATGTTTACCCCAGTTCTTTCTCTACTTATGAAAAAGTGTGTGATAATAATGAATACTGATATGTCTCAATAAGGTCAAAGCCTAATGTATAAACACAACTAGTCAACATTCTCCCTAATAACACCAACTTGTCTTTTGGACGTCCTTAAGTCAACATTTATAACCGTCCAAAAGACGTCAATATCTGTCCTCATAATGTACTAAAAAAGGACATGATTTGCGAATAAATAAAGTATTACTCATGATTTTCCAAAACCCTTTCAAATGAAGTAAGGTAACTTAATCTGATAATGTTTACAACCTTTGTTTGTTATTACTGAACGTCTTAATATTTAAACACAATCAAACATCTAGTAGTTTCACTTAACAGTTATGCCACTAATATAATTTATAAAGAAGAATATAATAGCTTTACTTTTGACACATCTAATTTCACTCTTGGAAACGCTGACAATTTTTTATTCCTTTCTATTTTTCTTAAAAATATTAACGTTTCTAAACAAAGTTTAATCATTTTTTATAATGTCACATAATATTGAATAGAAAATTTATGATTGAATGAATTATTCCATTTTTTAAGATAAACATGCATTAATTTTAAACATAAATATTTTACACAGGTTGGAATGATTTATGCAAATATATATTTTGACTTCAAAAATACCTTAAAATGTAAATATTAATAAAAATTGAATAGACGCATACTAGTGAAATTAATGAAAAAACAAATATATAAAAATTTTTGCACCTTTACAAAAGTGATATTTAAGTGGCAAAATTTCTATTATAAAAGACTTCTTTATAAATGATAATAATGATGGTGTTTGTGAGCAAAATGAGTAGTAAGTGTCATTGTGAGTAAATTTCAAAAACATGGTTAAAAAATCACATGTTGTGAAAAATATACAAAACATTTGTGGCAAATTATGAATAACATTTTATTTATTAGCAAATCACGTCGTTTTTGTGTCCAGTATGAGGAAAGATATTGACGTCTTTTGGATGGCTATAAATGTTAACATATGGACGTCCAAAAGACAACTTCGTGTTACTAGGGAATCTGGATCTCAAGGAAAAAGTTACAAAATTAGAGATTCGATTGTTGCCAAACTTTCCAATTTCTACACCCCAACCTGTTAGTAGTTTTAATGAAGAGAAACTACTCTCCGAAATATCCCAAATGCTTGACCATCAACAAACTACGTTTTGGCAGGAAATACTCAATCTCAGAAGTGAAATAATAAAAGCTAACTCCCTGATCAATACTGCTACAAATATCCCGTCAAGTGCATTATTATCCCCTGTGGTTACTCCACAAAGACGAAAGGCACCAATGCCTCCACCTGACTTTACACCTAGAAAAAGTCGACATGATTCCTTAACCAACAATATGCCTTCTCTGCAACAGTCTTTCACAACAAATATAAAGAAAAGGAATCAATGCTACCCATGAAGACGACTTAAAAATCTCGAAAACTCCACCCCAATTCAACAGAAAAATCCAATTGAACACACACACATTCTTAGAATGGGTTGTTCTTTTCAAAATCTATGTAGCCCAAAAAGGGGGCACTAAGGAAAATGGTTGTACCCTTTACCACTCTTCCTTAAAGGTAAGGCACCAAATTTACACATGAATCCTGAAACAAAATTGGATTATGAAAACTTAATCAATGCTTAATTTAATAATGAAAATACTCACAAACAGTACTGCATGTTGCTTTACAATTGTAAAATGCGCGACAATGATGATATTGCTGAATACATCTGCAAAGTGAATCAATTACTGGAACTCTTGGTGGAGGAAGCTTGATACTGAAACCAAGACCTTTATTCCTACAAACATGCAGGGATGTCGACACTATTCAAAAGAAGATTAAAATACAAATGCAACATAGAAGATTCCATCACAACACTGATTAGCAAATGTGTTAAAATCCAACTCTCAATGGAAGGCAACAGATGTGTGCAAACGGAATTGGGAATGCACAGCAATCCAACCACTACCCAATTTACACATCAATCAAAAAACGTTGACATCAAAAGCAAATTGAGAAATCAGCAGAAAGCAATGTGGGCAACAAGGTCACATCAAGCCTGAATGCAAAGTAGTAGTCTATCCAGTAGACAAAATGGATACTACATTGATGAAGACACTGAAGAAATTGTTCTTCAATCTGAAGAAGATGATTCGTTAAACTAAAGAGGAATGCTTAATCATCACAGACCTCCTAGAGAGAAACCTCATCCCATTAACCATCAACAGCATAAATATTAAAGCCACTATAGATACCAGAGCATTAATAACCCTCATGTGCACAAGTCCAACAGAAATAGGATGGACATGCTAAGGCATGCAAAAAGATTAATCATGGCTGGTCAACACATCTGGGGACTACATCAACATTAAGGGCGTAGTCAGGAACGTCCCCATCATAATACACCCTGCCAAGTTTCAACACAACATTTCATTGTGGACACCAATGATCAGCCTCTTCCCTACAAGATGATTCTAGGCAGAGACTTCTTAACACAAAACAATTGCATAATCAACTATTCATCCAAAATGCTCGTCATCTAAAAAGACAACAACACCTGAATTATCTACAAACACCTGATAGTAAAACAGCTGAATTCACATTAGCAGAAAATCTCAAAGTGGAACCCAACCACTGGAAACTAATGAAAATAACAATGAATGCGTCAATAAACAGAGACTACATCATCTCTAGTCAATACAGCATCAACCCATGAAAAATAATATTACTCAACAACATTTGTATAGTGAACAACAGAGAAGGGGTTACAGCAATTCTCAATAAAAATGACAAATTCATCAATGTCAAGCCAAATCAGTTGACAATAATTGGAATCCCAATTGAGAAATTCGTCACAAAAACCTGTGAACTCTTAATGTGCAACACAACAGATACAACAATGAAAGTAAAGATGCTCCAACAATATCAAAGGAAGCTAATTCCCATCTAAGCAACCATCAAATAGAAATGATTAACACAGTTCTCCTAAGGAATGCAGGGATATTCAACCATGGTGAAATCAGAGTAGGCAAAGCTATCAGCATAGAACATGAGATAAATACTACTTCTGACAAACCTATCCACCAACAATGTTGCAGAGTGCCTCATCACTTAAAATATGAATATGCATGCACCATTGTGGAACTTCTCAACAACAGCATCATCAGAAAGAGCAAGAGCACGTATGCCTCACCAACAGTGTTTGTCAAACAAGGAGACAAATACAATCTATGCATGGATTTCAATATGCTAAACAAGGTTACTAAGAAGGACATGTATCCCCTTTCTCTTATAGACAAAATTCTCTATAATGTGGCATAATATAAAATCTTCTCCACAATAAATCTGTGTAAAACCTATGAAAGCATCTGATATAGAAAAAACAGCATTTATTACACTGTATGGGCTATTTGAGTAGCTATACATGGCGTTTGGCCTCTGCAATGCTCCCACAACCTTCCAGTGGTATCAGAGGCGCACCCAGAGGGGGGGAACTGGGGAACGTTCCCCCCTCAACAGAGCACAGATGCTTCCATTCCTCATGAAATGTATGCTGATATGATAACATAGTAAACATATATTAAGCATTGCTTCAAATCTATCTGCAGGGGTAAGCAATAATTAATTGATATTGCAATTATTACAATAATTGGAAATCGATTAATCTATTGAATACTTTAGAAGAAAAAAATTACCAATAATTTGCAATTATTTAGGTTCACTAAGAACGTTCTCACAAGCATTAATGGATGAAAATCTTGGTGAAACATAATAAAGTCCTAATTCGAAAATCATTATTGTCTTGCCTAATAAAATTTATACAGTATTGGCTATTGCATGTGTACAGCACAGTTTGATGATCAAAATATACATTATGCTTCCACTACCCAATTCACTTTTTTATTTATTGAAGGCATAAGATTAACCCTATTTCGCACCATTGTTATATTTCTGTCACACACACTTCATATTGTGATGTCAAACCTAGAGATATTAAACAATGATCACAGCTTTTACATAAGGTATCTATGCAGAACCAAATTTGCTTTTAGTGATTATGATTTCTGGCAACATTTAACTTAGATTTTTCTTAGTGCTAACAGAAGTATGAAGCACTCGTAATTTGTTATCTCACAACGATGTTTTTTCTTTTAAAAAAGTTTTTATGTGCTATGATTTCTTATCTATTATTTTCATTCCAATTATTGCCAAAAGCGAAACTAGCAATGAGAAATATAGCAATTTTGAATGAAATTTTCTATTAAATTATATTTTGCAAAATGTGAAAATAATTTGGACACGGTTTCTGTATTTTTTACCTGTAGTGAAATATGGTGAATTACATAGCAATGCTAAAAAACAATAGAAAATAATGTATTAAATTCAAATTACGGCAAGTTACAAAATGTAACTAAAGGTATTTTATGGACGCACAGTATTAATACGGCATGATCCTCAGTCCTGTTCTCTCTTCTGCTAACAGGAGTTGAAGTCGGAGCCGCGGTGGGCTGGGGCTCAACTGAGCTATTGGAAAAAAGGGGCTGAAATTGAAAAAAATAAACTATTACACAGCAGTTGTAGTGAATATTATACAATTTCTTAAACAAAGTTTTGAAATTGTACATCAGTATTATCTATTTTTGAAAAATTCAATCTAGAATTTTCAACTTTAGTGAGCACATTTTCTTAAAAGTTGAGTTGGGCATGATTCAAGCTTCAAGAATTAGACCTAAGTTTTTGGTTGGAATAACTAAGAAATAAGAAAGTAAGAATTTTTTAAAGATCATCCTACCACAAAAAATGGAAATTTTTCCTATTGAGATTAGGATCAGTTAACAGGACAACAGTCTGTGTTCGAAATCCTCCTCACCTACTGAACCACGGAGCAGATATGTGTGTTAGTCAATCTTAGTAATGGTTTAATAGGGGTAGGCAAAAATATTTCAGTTTTAGTAATTTTTAACAAACATTCATAGTATACTGGTTACGTTTGCTATGTTGAAATTTAATTATAAAAATGACATTTAAAAGTAGATATATGAAATAGTAAACCTTAAATTGAATAGTTGAATTTCGTTAATATCAACCTTTCTGTTTTGGGTAGGATGTCAAAAAATGTATACTATTTAATTTCCCTGACAATGCTTTTTCCATTGTTGTAGTCAAAATCTTCAGAATAATGAATTTATAAACTACTTTGCATGTAAGAATATCTATGAAAGTATGCCAATATATATATATATATATATATATATATATATATATAATCTAAAGAATAGTTCCCCCCTCAGAAAAAAAGCTGGGTGTGCCCCTGAGTGGTATGTCATGAAGGTACTCCTAAATGAAAAACCCACACTGGAAGATGGCATAGTATCTCATATTGACAATGTCCTGATATCGTCAACAACTGTGGATGATCACTGTATCAAACTCAACAAAATCTTGACAGTACTCTACAATGCAGGCTTAAGAATTAACTCCAAGAAATGCTTGTTTGCAGTGAAAAAGTTACATCCTTGGAAGAATAGTCTAAGTGGGCAACATAAAAATCAAAGATAATGCCAAAGCACTCATAGAGGAAATTCAGCCTCAAAGGAACAAAAAAGATTTCCGACATATTCTTGGTTTTTTCAACTACTACCATATGTTCATGCCTAATCTTGCAGAGAAAACCCATAAGGTCAAATTTACTAAGAGGAAAAAAAACTTTGAGTGGAACTGGAAAGCACAGGAAGAGCTAGACCAACTAAAGAAATTCATGAAAAACATCCCTACTCTTAACAGTCCTAACTCAAGAGATACATTCATCTTGGACACCAATGCCAGTACAGTTGCCATCAGAGCAACCCTCATCCAGAAACAAAACAGAGAGGAGAAGCCTATACAATACTTCTCACAAAAATTACAAACATCCAAACTGAATTATGGAGCAATGAAACTGGAAATGCTCAAGCTGGTGGAGTAACTCAAAACCTTCTGCCACTTACTAATCAGAGAAAAAACTTTCATTGTTTGCACTGACAACAGCAGTTTATGCTGGCTCAAAAAATATTCTGAAGACTGCTTTAGAATCATAGCTTGATGGATTGAGTACTTCAGTGACGTCTCTTTCTCTAAAACACACTGAAAATGCAGACTCCACAACAATGCGGACCTCCCCACATGACCAATGTTACACTATGTATATACATAGTGTACGGCCTGGGTGGTTTTTATACATAGTGTGACTGGCCTTTACATCGTGTACCCTTATAACTTTTTTATCAGAATTCAACCAAAATTGTGTACAGACACAGTTTTTGATGCTCTTTTCACCTATGCTAAAATTTTTTTATTTTTTTCAAGATAAAAAATTTTTTACCACTTTTTTTCAAAATGTTTTTGAATATCAAAAAGAAGTATTAGTGTTGATCCAGGGGTATTTTAAAGTGGTGGGGTGGCCTATTATCGACCCTTCTGAACATTTTTGCTAAAGGGCCTGAAGGTGTAGCTCTTAAACTGAAGATGATATAGCTTTTTTCAAAAAACTCGAAAAGGCTGCCATACACTATGTAAAAAAAGCTCATATCTCAGTCAATAATGGTCGTATCAACTTGAAATGGTCATTCGATTTGAAATCAAATTTTACATCTAACTAATATTAAAAAACTTTTTTTGCACTTAGTCTTCCAAATTTTCAATTTTTATATATATATCATTTTTAAAAAAATATGTTCTTAAAATATTTGTATATAACTCAGTCAATATTTGTGCAAATAAAAAACTACATCTAGAAAAGTACTTATAAGTGGTCTAAGACATCGCCTACTATGTTTTTATTTTTAATTTTCCATTAGCATACCGCTAACTTTTTTAGTGAATTTTTAAAATTTAATCAAGAATATCTCTGCCAAATATTAATGCTACCGACTTCGTATTAATTTTATTTGATTGCAAATTAAAAACTACATTTAGAAAAGTACTTATAAGTAGTCTAAGACATGGCCTACTATGTTTGCGTTTGTGATTTTTAATGAGTTAACCCAACCTTTTTAACTGAAATTTTAAAAAGTAATCGTGAATATCTCTGCCAATATTGATGCTACCGACTTCGCAGTACTTTTATTCGATTGCAAATTAAAAACTACATTTAGAAAAGTACTTATAAGTAATATAAGACATGGCCTACTATGTTTGCGTTTGTGATTTTTAATGAGTTAACCCAACCTTTTTAACTGAAATTTTAAAAAAGTAATCGTAATATCTCCTTTAATAATGGTGCTACGGACTTGGGACTACGTTCAATCGATTGGAAATTAAATTTTACATCTAGAAACATTTACATTTATATTATAACTTTGTGTATATTATAACTTTAGTGTAAAACTGCCTTTTAATAAATTTTATCTTGATTGGAAAACTGGGACTATAGCTTCGATCACACAGGAAATTACTACACTCTAAACATGAACAAAGGCATCGTCCCCACTACACTGCTTTATCGCATTTTATCGAGTCGAGACGGTAAATTACAGCACTCTAAGCGTGATCAAAATCCAGTTTTCCAATTGGGAAATAAGGTATAGTCGCTACTACAATTATATCTCTTAGGGAAACAGTGTTAAAAATATAATGTCAATGTATCTAGATGTAAAATTTCACTTCCAATCGATTGGTGGTGGTTTTAAGTCGATCGGAACAATATTGACTGAGATATTCACGATTACTTTTTAAAAATTCACTAAAAAGTTAGCGGTACGCTAATGGAAAATTAAAAATAAGAACTTAGTAGGCCATGTCGTAGACTACTTTAAATACAATTTCTAGATGTATTTTTTTAATTTGCAATTGAATAAAAGTACTGCGAAGTCGTCCGTAGCATCAATATTGCAGAGATATTTACGATTAAATTTTAAAAATTCACTAAAAAAGTTAGCGGTACGCTAATGGAAAATTAAAAATAAAAACTTAGTAGGCCATGTCTTAGACCACTTATAAGTACTTTCCTAGATGTAGTTTTTAATTTGCAATCGAATGAACTAAGTGCGAAGTCCATAAGATTAAAACTCTTTGAGATATTCCAATTATTCCATATTTATATATATATATATATATATATATATATACATATTAGTTCTGGATCCGGTCAGGATAAAACCGGGTAAACCGGTCCTGTCCGGTTAAGCCGGTCAATTTGCAGAAGTCGGTTAATCCGGTTAAAATTCTGTTAAGTAATTCTTTCTCGGATTTTCAAAATTAATTGATTACAATGATTGCGGTATTAGAAAACAATAGAAATTGTTGGAAAGGGCGCAAAGATTTCCATTGCAATTTTAGTCCTACTCTACATTTTCACCTTTCAAATTTTAGAATTGCAATAATTCGTGCACTATTTTAAAAAATATCAAATTTGTGGGAAAAGGATACATCAATTCCAACACGTTTAAATTCGGCTTGATGCTGCTATATAGACTAGATTTCAAATTATTCATAAAGTTCTAAATTTATTATTTTATTCTTATTTATGAACAGCATTTGAGTATATGTTTTCTTCAATAAATTTTGATTGACTACGATCATTCTCAATAATGCTTACTTCATAATGTTGATATAGGAATAATATTGTCTATTAAGAGACGAGAATATGCCTTAAAATTCTCAAAATTGAAAAATAGGTAAATGAGAAGAAGATATTTTTGACGATATGATATTGAACATCAGTTGGATATTAACACATAGAAATATACCAATTTGATTTTGACATATAAGAATTAAATACAGATGCAGCATAGATGCACGTAACCAAGCAAGCGCTAATTTTTAAGGATCCGGTTAAGTTAAGAAGCAATCCGATCCGGTTAAAGTAGGTTGGGGCGCACAGCCCTAATATATATATATA
>CABFPE010000254.1:939235-979079 GCA_900660155.1 Hofstenia miamia
TATGCAATCGTTTTTAATATGCAATCGAAGAAAAGTACTGCAAAGTCGATAGCATCAATATTGGCAGAGATATTTACGATTAAATTATTTTAAAAATTCACTAAAAAGTTAGCGGTACGCTAATGGAAAATTAAAAATAACTTAGTAGGCCATGTCGTCGTAGACTACTTTAAATACAATTTCTAGATGTATTTTTTAATTTGCAATTGAATAAAAGTACTGCGAAGTCGTCCGTAGCATCAATATTGGCAGAGATATTTACGATTAAATTTTAAAAATTCACTAAAAAGTCCTACTATGTTTTTATTTTTAGTTTTCCATTAGTGTACCATTAACTTTTTTAAATGAATTTTTAAGCATTTAATCATTAATATCTCTGCGAATATTGGTCCGATTAACTTGAAATCGATTGGAAAATAAATTTTACATCTAGAAACATTGTCATTTTTATTATAGCACGAATATTGAAAAAAAAATTTTTTTGAATTTTTTTTAAATAAATTAAAAAATTGAAAAAATTTTAATTAGATTTTTTTATTCTAAGTAACATTTTTCTAAGACTAATTTTTAATTTAAAAAGGATTGAGAGTGGTTTCAACTTGATAGGATTCAAATTAAATAAGTTATTAGCTGTTTTCTAAAAAAATTGAATAAAATTTAATTATTTATAATTCAAAAAATAATTGTTGTAGTGACTTGGGACTACTTCCAATCGATTAAAAATTAAATTTTACATATAAAAAAGTTGTTTATAAGCTTTATTAATATAGTTTATAGGTGAAATTAATGTTTATTTATTGAGTATTTTCGATTGATTTTTTAGATCTAATTTTTTCAAATTTAATTGCCAATATCTCAGTAAATATTATTCCGATCGACTTCAAACTACTTTTAATCGATAGCAAATAAAAAATTGCATATGGAAATGTTGTCTATATTTCATTTTAGGGTAGTCTTGTATGTGTAATAAATGATTTTTCATATTTTTTTTCAAATTGACTTTTTTCATAAAGAATGGCTATGTTTAGCCATTATCACTAGAAAGCTATACTCTATAGATCAAGAAGAGCCCAAATCCACAAATTTTCAAATATGATGTTTTGGCATGAATTTTGTCGTTTATTGAACTTCTATCTATACCTGTCCAAAAGCGTCTCAAACCCAGTTCATATCATGTAGATTTTATGCATTCATTTATTATATCTTTAAGTGATATTGTGTCATCAATTTTTTCACACAATTAGAAGAAAAAAGAGAAGAGATGAATGTAGAGACCAATTCAAAAACAAAGTGAATTTAATAAAACGGTAAAGTATAATAGTAAGAAAACTAGTAACTCTACATTTGCTACTGAACATTTTTAAAGGTAGTTTGCACTACAAACAGATCCAAATTTCTTTGTTAGTGTTATTCCACTCCAATGATTGCTAATACAACTCCACCTGACCCGTCTAAGGGTGAGCAGTAACAGGCTTCGAAACATTTAATTTTTTTATTAGATCGGGGTCGAGTTGCCAGTTTGCCAACCCGAGCTAGTATTCAGTGCAGTGTAGATTAATCTCAATGAAAGTTATGTTTTGAAATGACAACATGTCATCAAAACAATCAAAAACATATAAGCGTTTTCAAATATGACTACTGTATCTTTAGAATATGCTAGCCAGTACTGAGCAAATTAAATGCTTTGCTATGTGACATAACACTTGCATGCTACATGCCATAATCATTCGATGTAGTACTAATATCTATCCCCGGGATAGGAGTGGGACGTCGGGATTGTGTTGGGTTGAGTCCACTATTTTTTCGGGTCAGGTCCAGGTAGGGTCGAAGTTTTTTCTCTAAATCGGATCATGTCGGGTTAATCAATAATGTTGACATTAATTGCTATCCACATGTATAGGTTTTAACACTAGATTTAACAATATATCGGTGTGTTACATGTAACTGTTTTATAACATGACAACCAATTCATAGCAAAGCATTTGTGTTTCCTACTTCTGCTAAATAGTTATTTGTGAAAACGCAAATATTTTGTTTGTCTTAGTGTAGTCTGCAAATTTAAGAAGATGTGTCGGATCGGGATGGCTCGGGTCCAAAAAGTTTGACCTGTTTCCAATCCTTATCTATCCCTATTATCAAAGTAATTATTGTCAACATTATTGAATGATTCAACATGAACTGAGTTATAGCAAAAAAAATCAATCACAAGACTCTACCCGGATCCCCCATTGTTCTTAGTTTTATATACATATATATCCTAGTGAACATTGTCACAATATGAGGCTGTATATGTATTTCATTTTTTATAGTTTTGCAAGAATGATACAATTGAAAACAAGCATTTCCAATTAAATATGAAATGATATTTGACTCAAAGTATATTAATGGCAGGCCAAATTCCCTTAAAGGTCTGAATAAATTTAACTTATTGATGAGTCTAAAAGATTTTCATGGATGCTTCATGTTTGCTGTAAGCACAAGGTGTATACATACTTTTGAATACTCTCTAGCATTGCATGTAGAGGTCGACGGAATACTGAATAGGAACCGAAACCTTTTACGAATTACCTTTTTGTGAAGTGTTAGAGGCTGAGCTTAAATCTAATGGTGTAAAACTGATAAGATTGGTAATGTTAATGATCAAGATAATTCTTAGAATTATTATATTCTTGTCTAGTAGATCTCTACAGCAAAGATGGATTTGTTATCTTGTGTGGGGACTTTGTTTTTTCATAAAAATGATCAAAGTAGCCATTCCGCAAATTTATTCTTGGATGTACTTCATGCAACTGGTGTATTCAAGTTGTTAAGGATGCAACTAATAGAAATGGTCACATTCTTAACCTCTTCATTGTAGGAGAACTGGAATTAGATATGGCATGTAAATGTATTGTTGATATTCGTGATTTAGATGTTCGGGATCATTATCCAGTTACTCTTACACTAAATTTACTACTACAATCCAGTGAAAAATCAGAGCGTATTTGTACTTATAGAGATTTTAAAGTGATTAATATTTTGAAATTTGGAAAAGATTGCTTATTAGTGTATATGCTATTTTCCGGATCTAAAGAAGATACTAAAAAATTATTTGATGAATTTAATAGCAATGTGCTGAATATAATCAATCACCATGCACCTTTCAGAATATGTAATGAAGCGATAGTAACTGTTGGTATACAGTGAATTAATATCAATAAGACGTAAAAAGAAGAAGAATTATAGCAGATTAAAAACTCCAAAGGCATTACTGAAATATAAGTTTGTTAGAAATAATGTTTTTTTTGCTACACAAAAAAGGATAAGACTTAAGTTAGAGTTTAATGAATTTCATGAAAAATGATCCCAAAAAATAGTTTTCTCCTTTTTAGAATTTTAACAGTAAAACCTAAGTCTCCTCCCAATATTAATGCGCAAAATTTGGCGGAATTTTTCTCTTTGAAAGTTAGAAAAATCAAATCAACATTAGTGCAGTCATCAATAGAAGATGTTCTTACTAGTGTAGAAACAATCTCTTGTAACGTGTTAACTAATTTTTCAACTCTGACACACAACGATATTCGCAGATTGATTAGCAGCTCAAAACTAACATTTTGTAAATTTTTGTATCCCTTGCCAGCATATTTTATGAAACATCCCGCTTTGCATGCATATATTGTAGCAATGATCTTAAAATTTTTAACGCTTCACTTTCTCAAGGAGTATTCACAGAGAATGCAAAAACTACTATAGCTTTCCCAGTTTTAAAGAGAAATACTGTGAACCCTTCTGAAATGTCAAGCTATCGTCCAATATCTAAACTAAGCATCGTTTTAAAAATCATAGAGAGGGATATCTTTGAACAATTATACGAGTTTTTTTTAATGAAAATGACTTGATCCCTCTATGTCAGTCAGGATATAGAAAGTTTCATTCCTGTGAGACTGCATTATTGAAAGTCTACAATGATATGCTTGAGTTAGATGTTTATGAGAGCAGTGCTTCTGTATTAGTTTAATTTGATCAATCAGCAACATTTGATACTGTTAATGGTCAACTTTTGTATATGATATTGTCAAACTATGGGATTAATGGCTGTGCCCTAAAATGGATTGCATCCTATCTTAAAGACAGAAAAATTACAGTTCACTTTAATCGTGAAAATAGTGAGCCACCTAAATTAATATGTGGGGTTTAAGTTATCTTTTCAATTGTATGCTGATGATCTTCAAGTATATACGTTCGTTCTAAACCATGATATTTCAAGATTATCATATTTGGTCCATTTTTTAATGTTATTGAGGCGAATTTTGCAAAAAATGATCAAAAAATCAATGTAAAAAAAGCGAAAGTTCTTATCATTTCACACTCGAATTCTTTAAGGGCTTCGATTTGTGAATATTTTCCAATAGCAATGAGCAATGAGTTGTTTCTAATGCAATCAATCTGGCTGTAATCTTTGAGCTACAAAACTTTTGAAAACCTGTTCAATCCAACTACGACGAATAAAAAATTTAAGAAAATCCTTGGGTATTGAATCAACAAAAGTTTTAGTATTACCTACCATGTATCAAGATTGGACTATCCAATTCACCTAATTACTTACTGAGCAGGTGGCAAACTATAATAAATAGAAGTATAGCAATCATTTAAAAATTGCCTACCACTTAGAGAAAGAATAAAGTACAAACTTTGCCTCCATACGTGGAAGTGTATCAATGGTATGACACCAAGATATTTGAGCAGTTATATTTAAAAAAGGGATGCATTACAATTTGAAAACTAGAGCTTTTGATAGTGATTTACTTGAGGTGTTGCAGACAAGAGAAGAATACAGCGATGCAGCATTTGATGTTGCTGGACCAAAGCAATATAATATGTTGCCAGATGACCTTTGAAAGTGTACTGGTTTCAAAAATTTGAAAAATTAATTATTTACTAAAGTTGTACATAGTGTATAAGTAGTAAGGAAATCCCCAGTTTGATATATACGGGTTTCTAATAATGATCAGTTTTCAATAAATTTTTACACTTTTCCATTGATTTTGATAAGGAAAAAGACGTTTTTTAGAAATTTTGGATTTTACGGCCAGGGGTAAAAAAACTACGGCCATACCTATATAAATAATTATTCAATTATACCCCTTTTTAAACTATGCACCAATATGTTTTAGAGCAATTTTTTGCATTTTTTAGAAATCCTACCTTTTCCAGACACTCCCAATGTTTTTGAAGCCACTTGTTGTTCATAATTTTTACATGAAATTCAGTGCTTCTGCTTTTAATTACACTCTATTTCTTAAGCAAAACATAAAACCTGTCAGATGTGCTAACAAAGGGCTTTTCTTTAAGAAATTACAAGTACTTTTAATAGCATAACAATAGCCCCTACCCAATCCATATTCATTGTAAAATCGACCATAACTGTCGTGGAGAATTGAATGTGTTACTTATAGAAATGTGTTTCTCAAAATTAACCATATAAAGACGTTGGTAAGCTAAACCAACCTTGAGAGTCACAGGATTTAACTTAGGATAATTAAATTTTTGTATTTTAAAATCATGTAATACGTATTTTATAACTTCTTTTGGACTGGTTAATTCAAGTTTCCTTGTTTCATTAGAACAACTCATAGATTGCACTCCATAAGTTTTTTCATTTTCTCCTGTTTTGGTATTATTACCTGTTTTCAGTATAATTGGTTCACTTACAAATTGAACTCTTTTACTCATTTCTATATAAGGAAAAAGAAAAAAATTTTCCAGATAATATAATTAGCCTTAAGAGATTAGAAAAAATTTATTTCAATAATTTGTTTTAGGTAGGAAATATGTCAAATTTTGCAAACTAATCCATATTATAGGACCTCTGTCACTTGCAAACAGCCTAAATGGTCCATTCTCATGTGAAATATCACACCAAATTATACCATTAGATGTAGCTAGTCCAAATATTAATTTATTATATTCTAAACTATATGCAAGTTCCTGATTAATTTTAATTATATTCGCATGCTTTTGCAAGTTGTCTCACCAGTTCTAAAAACATATTTACCTCTAAAATGTACAAAAGTATTAATTATTGTATAGTATACATCATTTTTTAAATGTAACATATTATAATGATTTTTTTAAGATACAAATTCCTGAAAGGAAAATGTAACTATTTGCATCTCTAACATAAATATAACCATTTTCTATTGAAATGTTGTCAAAACCTTTATCACCATAGGTAGGAAAATCTAAAGGTTGCTAATGGCTTTCAGTTTTAAAAAATTGATTTTTATAAGCAGCTCCAGTAGTTTCCAAAGTTTTTATTAAACCAAATAACCATATTTTTTCAGAGAATTTTTGCTATTGCATAAGACTTTTTAAAACCATGTTCATAATTATCCTGCAAATGTTTTTCTACCTTCAGTTCTTTCAAATAATTTTATATTCTTTTGGTAATTGTCTTGTAAATTTGAATAGAAATTATGCATAGACTCAATACTACATAATTGAGCATTGGATTGCTTAATAATTTGCAAAATCTTGTTTTCATTGTTTGCAAGTTTTTTTTCAACATGATCTTCCATTTGTTGTTTGTTAATAGTATCCCTTTCTTGTTCACCATCACAAACATTTATAATTTTCTTGTTGTGCATATTTAAATCTCTATTAAAAAGATACCCTGATATATCTAACTTATTATTTTCAATCTGATTTATTTTGTATTTTATGAGTTTAACATCTGTTTCTATGTCATTATTGTAACCCTCTTTATAAGAATGCGTAGCTTCAGGTATTCCACTATTATTAAATCCCATTTATATAAGAGTTTAGAAAATAGTTTTTAATAAAATTCTTCATTTTTATATCTGTCACATTTTCTTTTGTAAAGATCATTAAGTATTGAGAAATAATCTCTTCCCTTACATCTTTCATATATAAACCAAATACAATAGTATCCACATAATACACTAAAACTTTGTTGATACTGTGAACTGTTGTACACAATATTGTCCTTAACATCTTTAAACATTGAAAAAATACTTTGAAATGGAGGTAGACAAGAGTATCAAAGTACTCAAGTTTAGCAGAGCCAAACTCTTTAGTATCTTTAAAATAATAAAATGCTATCCAGTGTGTGTGCCAATATTTGAAGAATGGTCTAAATTACAAACATAAAATCTAAAACGTAGATTTTTCAAAGTATTTCTAGAAAAGATCCCCTTAAAGTTTTTAATATTCTTCATAAACTGTAAAATATCATAATTTGAAAGGGGATTACTAAAGTTTAAACCAAATAGTTTTTTTATCTGCATTCCCTTTCCTTTTGGTGTATTTAATCCCATTCCATTTCCTTTTGAACCTGGAGGTCCAATTTTCATCCCATTTCCTTTAGGTGTATTTAATTGCATGCCTTCTCCTGGAATTGCTTGTTTTAAACCCTTTCCAAAGATTTTATTGACTGAATTTCTTCCCAAGGCTCCCATTGCACCAGTAACTAATGGTGCTACTGCATACTTTCCAATTAATGGTGCAGCTGCCATAGGTAAGGGGGCCAAAGCACCACCATTTTTTTTCATTGCATTAAGTTGTGTTGTAGAAATTTTAATATCACAAGCTTTATTTATTTTCTTAGCTTTTTCTAATTTATTTATTTGTCTTTCTGTTAAAAGAAATGGAATGGAAGTTCATTTTCTAGTATTACTAACCCTTAAAGTTATAGGACTTGAGTTTTTAATACTTTTTTTCAATTTATTTAATTGACCATTAGTTAAGTATAAGTTATACTTCTTATATTCTGTCATTTGTATATAAAGAAAAAAGAAAATATTTTTTCCAAAATTATTTTTCCTTAAAATACATCTTTCTTCCACTAGGATTGAATGTTAATTGTGGTACAAAGAGACGTAATTGTGTTATATTCTGTCATTTGTATATAAAGAAAAAAGAAAATATTTTCCAAAATTATTTTCCTTAAAATGTTAAAGTAGTTTGATTGGATGTTGTATTCACAGATATGTCTTGTTCATACATAATCAATGCATAGAATTTAAATGGATCTGCAGGAGCACCTTGTAAAGTATATCTAAAAATTATCATTTCCTAATTCTAACTGACATGAAGAAATTTCAGTAGAATTAAAGGTATCAAAATCAAGTTCATTTTTGCTTTGATTATTAATTTTATCTTCAGTGATGGTATAGATGAAAACATATCTAGGTTTTTGTATTGAATTACTTATTCTAAATATGCCTGATTGTTGATTTATAGGATTAGATTCCTCTAATGTGTTTTTATATATACACATTTATTCAAATACATCTTTCTTCCACTAGGATTGAATGCTAATTGTGGTACAAAGAGACGTAATTGAGTGACAACTAGTTTTCCATTTCCAGCTGGGCCTCCAGCAGCAACTGGATTAAATATTACATTATCATTTTTTGCCATAGGTGGCTCGTATGTGCAAGCAAGGCAAGCAGTGCTTGCCCAATATTTTTTTGATAAATGAATTTCATTCTTAATTGCATGAATTTATACCCATACACTTGTACAAATTGTAAATTATTAGTTTTGCTTTAAAACAACATTCAAAAATCAAGTAATAAATGAATTGAATTAGGAAATAATTCATTATGAATTTGCTTTAAAAATATTTGAATGATTGCGCCACAGCAAGCAAATGCCTTAGTGCTGTACCTACACTCACTCAAACAATTAAACTAGATCCATTTTCTTAAACTCATCACGCAAAGATTTAGCTAGCAAAGCAAGCACTCCACTCATTGCTTCACATTGAAATATTTCTGTTGCAAGGCTATGTGATGGGTACAAGCAAAATTACGAAACACGTCACATCACCAAATATCTCTGTGGTTAGACATGTGATTTTATCAAAATGAAACAGATCACATGTGACCAATCACATAGTCTAACTGCAGCCTAAAGAGAACCACGCCAAATATTTTAATTCCATACAATAACCCAAAAGTAAACATAATATTTATTATTTAAATCAATCAGAAACATTTTTACATTCAAGCACTACCAGAAACAGAAATATATTTGAGCAAGGCTTCTATCTGGTATATAGTTTTTTCACATTTTTTACCTCACAGATTCCTTGTACAATATTCTTTCAGTTTACAGAAATTAGAAAATTTATAACAATTGTGAATCAAAGACGAATTTTTTCTATGTATGTGCTACCAATTTATTCCAAAAATCAAATATAACATGGATATTTTAAGGTGATATATATGGAAATAAATTTAAAAAAACTTTGAGCAATTTAAATGTAATTTCCATCATTTGCCATTTTCTGTTCTAAATTTCTTTCTAATTTTCTCAATCTCAAAATTTTTTTGTAATTTATCTCAATTTTTCTATCTTCAACATGCCTTCAGTTGTAAAAATCAACAAAATTCTAATTCAATATTTTAAAATGCACAATTTATTGACGCCTTACCAAAAATTTGTAAATATTTGAATTAATGCAAACTATTGGATTTTGATCACCATCTTGCAGAATGATTAGTTTCTGTTTAAAGAAATTTCTTGTTAATACATAATCAACGAATAGAATTTAAATGGATCAGCAGGTATAGATGAAAACATATCTAGGTTTTTGTATTGAATTACTTATTCTAAATATGCCTGATTGTTGATTTATAGTATTAGATTCCTCTAATGTGTTTCTTATATACACCCATTTATTATTTATAAAACTATTCAAATACATCTTCCGTCCACTAGGATTGAATGCTAATTGTGGTACAAAGAGACATAATTGAGTGACAACTAGTTTTCCATTTCCAGCTGGATTAAATATTACATTATCATCTTTTGCTAATTCAAGATTTATTTGAACCTTACCTGCAGGTAAAATACTATGTCTTAATCCTCTGAAAAAATCAACTTTACTGAGATAAAAAATTGCATTAATTTCATTTCCATCTTTTAGAAGTTCTATCTTATCATTATTGTCCTTGTAGAAGAATTCATTTTGTGCAGTGTTCAAATATGATTCTGAATACTCAAGAATGTTGTGTAAATGGGCGACTTTTGAAAAATTTGTAAGATTTGTAGTAGAAGTATTGTTATATTCCACAAAGACTCTGTTAAAAAGTGAGTAGACATCACCACTAATGGTAACATTATCTGCTGTAACAAATCCTGTGTTATCAAGTTTAACTATTTTAAATTTCACATCTATATAAGCATTAAACCAATCATAAGGTATTATATCTGTAGAATTATCAACTGTAAACTTATAATTGTTTTTATTTTGAATATTACCTGCTGCAGGAATTATTATTGGAGTCTGGAGATCAAATCTAATGTATTCATTTCTTTCTAGAATTGTTGGATTTCTGAAGTCAGTCATTTATACTATATAAAGGAAAAAGAAAAAAAGAAAAGCATTTTCCATGTGAAATTAATTTACAATAGTTTTAAAAATCGTGTCCTTATATTGTCAAAGTTCTGGGGCTCATTCTTGGAAAACTTTCTTAATAACATTTGTATTTCCATTCCCTTTTGTTCATTTACTTTTGGTGTTTCTAACTTTCTATTATTGCTTGTTACTTGTGTGTTAATAGAAGTTCCTTTCCCAGTGGGAATAGCATTCTCTCTTTGTGTTCTATTAAAATTAACCCTTAAATAGTTTTCGTAAGTTTTCTTATTTTTAGTCATATCTATATAAGGAAAAAAGAAAGTCTTTTTCCTAGGAAAGCAGAGAACAAAGTTCTCCTTAAGAAAGTCTTTCTCACAAATTTTAAAAATATTCTTATTTGATTAAAAATACTAAGTGAACATGATTATCATTTAAATTAATAATTTGATTTTGACTATCAGTAATGTATATTCTTATTTCTCTTATTTCATTTGTGTTGATTTTGTTGAATAATTTGCGCAAAGGTTGTTTTGTAAATGGATAACTTGATACTAAATCATTTGTAGGAAAAGTAAATACTATATCACTAGAATTTCCATTATATATGCTATCACTTATCAGAGAACAATGAATTAAAATGTTATCAATTCCCTTTGTAATGTTAGGAACATGATTTGAAATTGTAGTCTTTTTTAAGAGCATTGGATGGTTTTCATTTAAGAACTTAAAACCTAGTAGATCACCAAATTCTTTATCAAATTTTAAATACATTTTAGTCTCTAATGAAACCAATACCTTATAAGTATTCTCATTAAAAATAATTTCAACATGTTTATTATTATTTTCTTTTAATCCATGACCATTTGCTGCAATTTCATTATTTATATATGCTGATATATCTTTGTACTGATAAATACCATCAGGAAATGTAACTTTATTCCAAGTAAGACCCTCATCATGGGAATATTCAATTTTGTTGTTCTTATACTCCTCAGAAATATTGTACCAAGAGTATGACATATTTATTTGATCTAGGCAAATGTAATGTGGTTGTGTGTATAATCTTATGGGATTTACAAATTTTACTGTGAAATCAGAAGGTTTACCTACAACATTTTCATAATTTGAATTTAGAAATAGAGGAATTTCAGTCATTACTACTATATAAATAAAAAAGAAAAAAGAAAAATGATTTTTCTTAAGAAGGAGTGAAATTAATTTCACAACAGAGAACAAAGTTCTCCTTAAGAAAATTTATTGTAAAACTTCTTAACATCATCATTAGTAATAGCTTTCAATCTTACTAATTCATCAATTAACTGAATAATTTCATTATAAATTTGAGCACTATCATTTCCAGCATTCTTAGAAGAAGTAAGTAATTCTAAGGGATCCATTAATTGTGAAGGATCATTGTAGTAGAAAACACTTTGACCCTTAATTATCTTTTTAACTTTTTGATTTTTGTGATTACCTGTAACTCCAGCAAGTTTTACCAGATTCCTAAATACTCTCTTAGACTTTTCAGTGTATTTATCTTGTTTTTTATTATATCTCTTTGTTAAAAGATCTATGAAGGATTGATCAATTGGTTCAGAAATAATTGGTTTTCCATAAGGCATACCATTTTGATCTACATAAGTAAGCTTCCAAAATATATTCTCTATATAATTTATCCATATCCATAAATGTAAGTCCAAACATAATGTTATTAAATTTAAAAAAAAAAGTCATCATTTTCTTTTAAATTAAAAGTAGAGTATCTCTACCCTTAAGTCCTTTTCCTTGTATATTTATATTGACAAACTTCTGGGGCTCAACCAATTGAGTATTTTTCCTAACAAAATCAATAAATTTTCTGTATTTATCTAATTCTTCCCCATCTCTTACTAAGGTATCATAATGTGCATCATTTTCATTATATTCATCGACAATTTTATTGTATTGTTCAATAGATGACTCATATTTTACCTGTTCATTATATGTTAATTTTGTTTTTTGTTTATTTATTTTGTTTTCAACTTGACCTATTACATCTTCTAACAAGAGATATTCCTTTTTTAATCTAGTATTTGCTTTGGTTAAACTTGTCTTTTTTATACCATTATTTTTTATAATTTTATCTATATTCTTAATTATTTCATCTTTTTCTGTATTATTAGTTGTTTTAACTTCATTTGGTAAAATCAGGAAATGTAACTTGTGTGCATGTATGACCATCATCATGGGAATATTCAATTTTGTTGTTCTTATATTCCTATTTCTATTGTACCAAGAGTACTGACATCTTTATTTGATCTAGGCAAATGTAATGTGGTTGTGTGTCCAATCTTATGGGATTTACAAATTTTACTGTGAAATCAGAAGGTTTACCTACAACATTTTCATAATTTGAATTTAGAAATAGAGGAATTTCCGTCATTACTACTATATAAATAAAAAAAGAAAAAAGAAAAAATTATTTTTCTTAACAAGGAGTGAAATTAATTTCACAACAGAGAACAAAGTTCTTCTTAAGAAAATTTATTGTAAAACTTCTTAACATCATCTTTAGTAATAGCTTTCAATCTTACTAATTCATCAATTAACTGAATAATTTCATTATAAATTTGAGCACTATCATTTCCAGCATTCTTAGAAGAAGTAAGTAATTCTAAGCGATCCATTAATTGTGAAGGATCATTGTAGTAGAAAACACTTTGACCCTTAATTATCTTTTTAACTTTTTGATTTTTTCGATTACCTGTAACTCCAGCAAGTTTTACCAGATTCCTAAACACTCTCTTAGACTTTTCAGTGTATTTATCTTGTTTTTTATTATATCTCTTTGTTAAAAGATCTATGAAGGATTGATCAATTGGTTCAGAAATAATTGGTTTTCCATAAGGCATACCATTTTGATCTACATAGTAAGCTTCCAAAATATATTCTCTATATAATTTATCCAAATCTATAAATGTAAGTCCAAACATATTGTCATGAACTTTAAGGGGTTGAGTATCTCTACCCTTAAGTCCTTTTCCTTGAATATTTCCATCCATAGATATATTAGTGTCAACCAATTGAGTATTTTCTTTTATAAATTTTACAAAATGTCTGTATTTATCTAATTCTTCCCCATCTCTTACTAAGACATCATAATGTGCATTATTTTCATTATGTTTATCAACAATTTCATTATATTGTTCAATAGATGACTCATATTTTGCCTGTTCATCATATGTTAATTTTGTTTTTTGTTTATTTATTTTGTTTTCAAATTGACCTATTACATCTTCTAACAAGAGATATTCCTTTTTTAATCTAGTATTTCCTTTGGTTAAACTTGTCTTTTTTCTACCATTATCTTTTATAATTTCATCTATTTGTTTAATTATTTCTTCTCTTTCAGTATCATTGATTGTTTTAAGTTCATTTGGTAAAATTAAGCTATATTTATTTAGAACATCTATATCAAAATTGGTTTCAATTTGTGGAGCCTTTGCTCCTGTTTCTCCAAGAGAACTCTCATCTCCAAGAGAACTTTCATCTTCTAACTGTTGTAGATTATTAAGATTATATGGCTTCCAATCCTCTATTGCATCTTGTAATTGCCTTTGATTTTTTCTCATTTGAACTAATTCATTTGTTTGATCCCTTAGATTTTCTTTAATGACATTTGTTTGATCTTTTAATAGATCTCCTTGATCTGAAATAGTTTTTGTAATAGGTTTGTATGTTTCTTGTAAGTTGTACTGAACTTCATTTTGTTGGTTAATGTAGTCACGTTTTTGTTGTAAAATCTTTTTTTCTTGCTTACTGACTTCATCTTCAAGATTTACTAGTTTTCTATATTCATCATAATCCATTATTATATAATTATTTTAGAAAATATTTTTTACCCACATCTTTTGCAATACAGGACATGTTGTCCCTTAACTCCTAAAATAAAGGACACTTTGCTGTGTGCTCATTACAAAGTTTCATTAAAGTTTTTATGTACTGTCTTCTTTTCTTTGTTCACAAAAAGAAAGTCATAATTAGACAAACTTTCAAAAAGGTCTGGATTAAAAGAATTATCCTTAGCAATTGAATTTTTGTCACGATTATCAACAGGAGTGTATAAAACCATGTGTGTGCAATTTGTCCTTATTTTCTTTGGAACATTGTAATATGATTGTGAAATATATATTGCTGATATGTTATGATGACGACCATCAGTGAAATGATTTGCAATTTTATTCTGTGTCTTTTCTGGGGCATTTACAAGGTCATCAAAGATAACTATTTTTCTACCTCCTGTTGTTGAATACTCATTAGTGTTTTTTAGAAATTCTTCTGGTAATATTTCCAAAACACTATAACCTACTTGATTTGATATGCTTTTCATTATCTTAATTAGATTTTGTATTTTTTCTTGATGAAAATTTGGAGTATAGATGTATAATTTATCATAATATATAAGAGGTCTTAAAATCATATCCATTAATAAATTAGTTTTTCCACATCCTGATTTTCCACATATAAGCATTCTAAAGTCTTCTGGTAAGAAATCTACTGGTGATTTGTCATTTTTCACTTTTGGAGTATCATAATTAATAATCTTCATTATATAAAGAAAAAAGAAAATCTTTTTTCACTTCTTATTTTAAGGAAAGGAACCCGTCCTGGGAAAAAAGATTTTCTTTTTTCCTTATATAAAGATGACAACTAATTTAACTTACTGTGTTAAAGAAAAAAGATTAACAGGTTCCATTCCAGGCTCAGGACAATTACTTACAACAAAAAATGGAAGAAATATGCTGAAATCAATTTGTAGCAATTGTGGAAGTAAAAAGACACAATTTGTTGGAAAGGGAAGTAAAGTTGGTGAAGGTCTTGATATTCATAAAGCAATTGGTTACCTTCCAAAACCAAAAGGAGGTTTCACACTTCCAAATCATAAATATACTGGACCATATAATCCTTTACAGAAACAATTGAAAAATAATGTACAACCATATAATCAAATTGATGCTATTTCTAGAGAACATGATATATGTTATAACAAAGGTCAAAAGGGGAAAGCTAACTGTGACAAACAAATGTTGAATAATTTAAGAAATGTTAAACCTAAGAATATCCGTGAAAGATTTGATAAGTTATTAGTTTCAAATGTTATTGGTACAAAACATATGTTAGGTTTGGGAAGGAAAAAAAAACTCTAAAGGAGACCCCACAGGAAACTTTAGCTAATGAACTTCACAAACCTATTAAAAGAAATTTTAGAAGAAGACAGGTGATTGTAAATCATATAGATGAAATTTGGTGTGCTGACTTAGTTGATATGCAAAAATTTAGTAAATGGAACAAAGGTTTTAAATATTTGTTGATGATTGTAGATGCATTTTCAAAGTATGGGTGGATTATTCCACTAAAAGATAAAACTGGACCTACTGTTAGAGATGCATTAAAGGATCAATTACATTCATCCTCTAGAGTTCCAAAATTTCTATGGGTTGATAAAGGAAAGGAATTTTATAATAAATATGTTCAAGAACTATGTGACAAATATAAAATAAAGATGTACTCAACAGAAAATCTTGAGAAGAATTCAATTGTTGAAAGATTTAATAGGACAATTAAAAATAAAATGTGGAAAGAATTCACAAAGCAGAATCATACACAATATTTGGATATACTTCCTAAAATATTAAATGAATACAATAATACAAAACATAGTTCTATAAAAATGACTCCAATTGAAGCTTCCAAAGAGAAAAATGAAGATGAAGTTTACAACAATTTGAACAATGACATTGAAAACCTAGATGCTAAAGAATCAGTGCTTAAATTCAAATTTAAAGTAGGTGATAAAGTTAGAATAAGTAAACTTAAAAGGAAAGTTTTTGATAAAGGTTATACACCAAACTGGACTGAAGAAATATTTATTATTGATAAATTAAAATTAACAGACCCTATAACATACACATTGAAGGATTTAGCTGATGAAGAAATAAAAGGATCATTTTATGAAGAAGAATTGCAAAAAACTGATCAAGATATATTTAGAATTGAAAAAGTGTTAAGAAAAAAGAATGGAATGGCCTTTGTTAAATGGTCAGGATATCCTGATAAATTTAATAGTTGGGTAAAAATCAAAAATATATAGAAACATTATTTTTAAAAAATTTTTTCTAGACAATATATATAGAGAGATGGTAACAAGAAAAAATATTACTTGTGAAACTTGTAATTTGACAATTGCTAAGAAAAATTATAATGCACATATTAAAACTAAGAAACATTTAAAAAATGTAGAAAAGAATCATGATTTTACAATTAATGGATATATTCCAACAGTTAAGATAAATAAAAATTATGTTAATGCAACTGTTAATTTTAAGGGTACCCTTAATGGTAAAAATATTAAAGACACCTTAATTCCATTTATAGATATTAATACATTGTTTACAGAAACATTAATAAAATATTTTAATATAATCAACCAACCATTAAAATATAATGTTTCATTTTATTTAAAATTTACAAAAGGTATTGAAGATACACTTAAAGATGTAATAGTTCCTTATCAATTTAAAATGAAAGAAATAAAAGCTAAAAATGAAGTAAATAATATTAATATTTCCTCAAAATTAAAGGAAATTATTGATGATTTTGAAAAATTAGAAGGATCAAACTGGGTATTCATTGGAGTGCATAGTATAAATATTAAAATGTACAAAATTTCTTGGGGTGGAACATATGTTAAATTACCAATTAAATCTTCTTCAATTTTAAATATTATTAATAATGATGATAAGTGTTTTTTGTGGTCAATAATTGCAGCACAACACCCTAGTTCTACTAATCAAAATAGAACATGTGTTTATGAAAAATATCTAGATAAATACAATTTAAAGGGAATAACATTTCCAATAACAATGAATGGAATTGAAAAATTTATTGAGCAAAATGGAATAAAAGTTAATGTTTATGAGCTAAAAGTTTGGGGAGAAAGGGCAACTTCATATAATGTATTACCTATTTATTATTCTGATGAAAATGCAATTGATTTGGGGGTGTATGAAAATCACTTTGTTCTAATAAAAAACTTGAAATGTGTACTATACAAGAATTTAAGTAAAGATGAACTATACTTTTGTAAGAAGTGTTTGTTAAAATGTAGAAAAAAGTCAACTTTTGAAAATCATATTAGATTATGTAAAAATGAAGACACAACACAATTATATTTTCCAAAAGAAGATCAAATTAAATTTAAAAATTATCATTATAAAATAGATGTTCCATTTAGAATTTATGCGGATTTTGAATGTTATAATGAAAAGGTTGAGAGTAAATGTAATTTATCTGATGTTGATAAAACTACAATTTTATGTAATCAATTACCTATTGCTTTTGGAATATATGTAAAATCAGATATACCTGAATTATGTAAGTCAAAATACATTAGTTATTTTGGAAAAGATTGTGTTGAAGTATTTGTTCAAAAAATTAAAGAATTAGAAAACAAGTTCTTCTTTATGTTTAAACGTGACATTTCAATGAAAATTACTAAAAAAGAAAATGAAGAATTTAAAAATGCAAAGGAATGTTATTTATGTGGATGCACAAAGGACTATTTAGTAAGAGATCATTGTCATTTAACTGGGAAATACAGAGGTGCAGCTTGTAATAATTGTAATTTGATGGCTCAAAAACAACGAATGGCTTTTGTACCTTTGTATTTTCATAATTATTCACGATATGATTCACATTTATTTTTCAATGAATTATTTAAATGTAAAGACAAGTTGGTTATAAAACCCTTATGTAAAACTGAAGAAGAATATATTTCTGTACAATATGGTTGTATAAGGTTTTTGGATTCTTACAGATTTCTTGCATCATCATTAAATAATTTAGCAAATAATCTTGAGAAAAAGCCTATTTTAGAGAAATATTTAGGACAATGTGAACTTGTACAATCTAAATTAGCCTACCCATATGAATTTTTTGATACTCCTGAATCTTATGAAAAACTTCCAGATAAAAAATCAGACTACTTTTCAACTCTAACTCAAAAGGTTCCAAATGAAGATGAAATAGAAAGAACTAATAAAGTAATTCAAAAGTATGACATTAAATCTGGAAAGGAATTGACAATGTTGTATTTAAAAGTTGATGTCCTATTACTAGCAGATATTTTTGAAAATTTTATTAAACTTGGTAAAGAAAAATATGGTTTAAATCCGTGTTATGCATACTCATTACCTGGATATACTTGGCAATGTGGATTAAAATTTACGAATGTTCAATTAGATTATTTGAAAGATCCTGACATTGTACTTTCAATTGAACAAAATATCCGGGGCGGAATAAGTTCTGTAATGGGGGATAGATATATTAAATCAACAGATGAAAATAAAATTTTGTATATTGACGCAAATAATCTATATGGCTGGGCAATGAAACAAAACCTTCCTTATAGTGATTTTAAGTTTTTAGAAGTAAATGAGGACCTAATTGAGAAAATAATTGGAACTTCTGATAACAGTCCTATTGGATATTTTATTGAGTGTGACTTATCATATCCGAATAAATTAAAAAATAAAACAAAAAACTTTCCGTTTTGTCCAGTTAAAAGAAAGGTAGACCCTTCTGAATATAGTGAATATCAAAATCAAATTGCTCTTAAAAGTGTTTGTCCTACACCAAAGCTTATTTGTGATCAACATGATAAAACATTCTATTTTTGCCATTATAGGCTATTAAAGTTTTATCTATGAATGGGCATGGAAATGGGTAAAGTGCACAGAGTAATTTCATTTAAACAGAAAAAAGTTTTAGAAAAATACATTGACCACAACATGAACATGCGTTCAAAAGCAAAAAATAGTTTTGAAAAAGATTTTTATAAACTTTTAAATAATGCTTTCTTTGGAAAAACTTGTGAAAATATTAGAGGACGGATTAATGTAAAAATGTTTAATAAAACTGAAACTACTGAAAAATTAATTAAGGAACAAAGCAAATTAGAATTTAAAACACATTCTGATTTTGACGATTTTCTAGTATATCATTACTATCAAACTAAATTGAAGTTTGATAAACCAATATATCTTGGATTTACTGTTTTAGAACTTTCAAAATTGTTAATGTATGAAACTTATTATGATGTCTTGCAACCATTTTTTGGTGAAAATAATATTACCTTGAACTATATGGATATAATTAATGATTTGAAAACACTTAATGATGATTACGAATTATTTGATTTTAGTAATTTTGATAAGAATCATGAATTATTCAATGAACAATTTAAAAAGATTCCTGGATATTTTAAGATAGAAACACCTGAAAGTATTTATTTAGATGAGTTTATTGCTTTGAAGAGCAAAATGTATTCATATAAAGTTAATGATAAAAGTAAAAACACTTTGAAAGGAATAACAAAAGTTGAGAAAGAAAAGTTAACATTTAATGATTATAAAGATTGTTTAGAAACAAATAAATTTGGTGTTGCCAATAATTATACATTGCAAAATAAAAAACATAAAATTAGTTTAATCAACACAGAAAAAACATCATTATCTCCATTTGATGATAAAAGATATTACTTAAATAATAATGAAAGTTTTCCATATGGATTTGTTTAGATTGTAAGTAATTTTTCTGTAAGAAAAGTTTAAAAATGTGATTGTAAAGTGAATTAAATTTGGATAAGTATTAAATTAAAGTGATAACCGCCAGAATCAATAGAAAAGTTATTAAAAAATGATTAAGTTTTTCAGGCAATTTTTTTATTAATAGAACTTAGTTTAAAAATTTGATTTTGCCCATTTCAGGCAAATTTTTTACTTATAGAACTTAGTTTAAGGAATTTGATTTTGCCCATTCCAGGCAATTTTTTTTATTTATAAAACTTAGCTTTAAAGAATTTGATTTTACCCATTTCAGGCAATTTTTTAATGTTAAAAATTTTCAACTAGAACCTTAATACATCTTCAATTCAACTTTTTACTTGACTGATTAAATTTTTTGCTTTTATTTAAATATGTAATAAAATTTTTTCAAGGTGTATTTCTATTGTGAACATATACATACATTAATTAAAAAAAATATGTTTATACAATATTTCAAAAAAGGTGTATATATATATATATATATATATATATATATTAAAAAACATTAGCAACTTAATATTAGAAATACCACTTATGACTGCATCAAAAATGAAAAAACAAAAAGAATTCAATTTTGTTATTACAAATTTATGCTTGGTTATTTCTAATATTAAGTTGATTAAAATATAACACTAGATATTTATTTATCAATAATGATAAAAAAGTCAAAAATGAGTTTAATAATTGTTTTATTGTTTAATTTTATGCAGTCATCTTGTGATTATTTTAAATCTTTAAAACGAAATAACCCAAACAGCTTCATCTAAAATACATCCTATAATTTATGTGAATAATGATATGTTAGGTTGATAAATTTAGAGTTAAAAAACTAAATTCAGAAGCTTCAGGAAGAACAACATCCAAAATTGAACAATAAGAAAATTGCAATGCAAAAATAGTACAAATATATATCTTAAATATTAATAATAAATACCTTTAATTTATAAATAAATGTATTCATTGGATTCATTTCTTCTAGAAAGAACCTTCATAACCATATATATGCCCAAACTTCTAAAGAATAAATGACTTTATACGAGAGTTTTTAAGGATATTGAATTGATATTGAATTTCAAAGATTTAGATAAATTTAATGAATTTAACCAAATGTAAATATTAAAAATTCATTTTACTCATATATTTAGACATATAAATCTTAATTAATTACGTAAGAATGCAAGATTGCTTAAAATTTCAAATTTTGAAAATAAAATTAATAAAAAACTACTTACAGTGATATGTGTTTAAAGCCTGAGAACAGATAGCCAAATGAACTTTTCCACCAAATGTACAGAGTAATTGAAGTATCCAATTTTTAACAAATGTTATGCTTTTCAAGAATACTTGTTTTCTTTGAAGATAGTGTTAGCAAAGAAGCATCAGTTGGTTAATGCACACAAGTTACACAATTTTAATAAATTTCAAAACACATGTTACACTTTCAAAAACGTTTACAGTAAAATCCAAATACGCAAAATGTCTACCGATCTATCAAAAGATTTCTATGAATCATCATAAAACATTGGTGGCATTATTCCAAACAAACATAAAAAAATATATCAATTATATTGAAACGTTTGGAAAAAAACACAAGTTACATTACTGTTTTATGGACGAAATTATATCTATTTCACCACACAAAACAACAAACATTGATTTAAAAAAGAATGTAATCGCTACATATGTTGATAGCCTACATGAATCAAATATACGTCATCAACCATTTGAAGAAAAAGAGATTGAGGATAATAAAACAACTAACGAATATTTAGAAGAAGTTAAAGATTTAAATAGAATAGATGTTATAAATTCACATCAGAATTTATACATACTTTTCCTTAAAGGTAAGGTTTTATCATTTCTGAAAGATGAATTAAACACAGTTGCTGCAATTTGTGAGATATTAAAATCAAACAATATAAACATTATGCGAAGAAATATATATTTTAGTATTCAATTTTAGCATCTTGTTTCAAAACATGAAGAAATATTAAATTCTACATTAACTGAAAATTTTTTTAAGCAACACATTGCTATTATTGCATCACACATATGAAAATAAACAATTATTCTTCACGTTTTTAGGTGATGGGTGTTAATGTATTAATTGTATTTAGAGTATAGAAATGGTAATAAACATTATATTTTATAGCCTAAAATACACAAGTTTTAAATTTAAAATTCCAATGTTAAATTAAGAATAGAAACTAATAAAAATATTAAGCAAATAAAACCGTTTGAGAACATTTTTACGATGTCCAGAAAAGACAGATTTTATAAAAAAATGCAAAAAATTGCTCAAAAACATATTGGTACATAGTTGAAATGGGGGTATAATTGAATAATTATTTATATAGGTATGGCCGTAGTTTTTTTACCCCTGGCCATTAAATCCAAAATCTCTAAAAACCGTCTTTTTTCTTATCAAAATCAATGGAAAAGTGTAAAAAGTTATTGAAAACTGATCATTATTAGAAACCCGTATATATCAAACCGAGAATTTCTTTACTACTTGAATAGAATACTGCAAATCCCAGTGCATCTGATTAATCCTTGATTAGAAGGCGTGCTATATAAATAAATATTATTATTATTGACCCCATCTCTCTATCCTCAAATCCTTAATCAATCAAACTGGTAAATTTTCTTATTTATTATTTAGTTATATATATTACATTTCGAAATGTAACTATTTATTATATACATGCGCACATCCAAAGACAACACAGAAAGCACTCACATCTAAAATACTACATATTTACTTCCAAATTCAGTACATTGATTTAGAAAACACTTATTAAGTACTTTTTTCTTTTAAAATTGATCCTTTCCGGTGGCATAGAAACAAATCCAGGTCCTAACCTAAGTGAAAGAGAAATTAAACTCAAATTAAAAAATTTTTCTGATAACTTCAAATATATATATATATATATATATATATATATATATATACATACATATATTAACGCTAGAAGTCTTAATGCAAGCAGAAACGATTTCTTAAAATTGATTAAAAAATTGGAAAGAATGCAATATTCATAATTACAGAAACTTGGCTTAAGCCTGATATCGACTCTAACTTGTTTAACCCAGACCGACAACATTTTGATTTTTTGCTTAGAATCGAATAGTTAGAGGTGGTGGACTCATAATAATTGTGCCAAAATCACGAAATATTTGAATCGCTGTGATAGAAATAAAATCAATAGAGAACTGTTTCCAAAAAGATTTGAGAAACGTAACTTATAACCCAAATATAAGTTATCTAGTCGAATATTTAAATTGTAAAATATACAAAATATCTGAAATATGTAATGATCATAACTCTCTAAATATTAATTACTTTAACTCTTATGAACGAAATTCTATAAATATATTGTCTGCTACTTGTAATCTTCATTGTGTCAGTACGGTTTGTTCAACTTGCATGAACAATTTAATTAATTACATTTTACTAATTCTGAAGTTTCCTTCAAATCTTTAATGTTTGAATCATTTAGTGATCATGCACTGTGTACATATATTAGTAACAAAACTACTAAGAGCAAGCAATTTATAATCTTAAANAAAGTTATTGAAAACTGATCATTATTAGAAACCCGTATATATCAAACCGAGAATTTCTTTACTACTTGAATAGAATACTGCAAATCCCAGTGCATCTGATTAATCCTTGATTAGAAGGCGTGCTATATAAATAAATATTATTATTATTGACCCCATCTCTCTATCCTCAAATCCTTAATCAATCAAACTGGTAAATTTTCTTATTTATTATTTAGTTATATATATTACATTTCGAAATGTAACTATTTATTATATACATGCGCACATCCAAAGACAACACAGAAAGCACTCACATCTAAAATACTACATATTTACTTCCAAATTCAGTACATTGATTTAGAAAACACTTATTAAGTACTTTTTTCTTTTAAAATTGATCCTTTCCGGTGGCATAGAAACAAATCCAGGTCCTAACCTAAGTGAAAGAGAAATTAAACTCAAATTAAAAAATTTTTCTGATAACTTCAAATATATATATATATATATATATATATATATACATACATATATTAACGCTAGANAGTAACAAAACTACTAAGAGCAAGCAATTTATAATCTTAAATGCAAGAGACTATTTATCTTACTCAGATGAAAAAATGGAAGAGGCCCTAAAAAACACCCTATTTAACTATATTTACACATTAAATTCTGGACCTCAAATGAATAATTACATTGCAAAAGAAATCTACAAAGCATTAAACACAGTTGCACCAATTAAGAAGCGACGGGTTAAGATTAAAGCAATTAAATTTCCTTTTTCAAACACTGACAATAATCAAGTCCATGAACTAATGTCAATTAAACGAGAATTATTTGATTTTGCGAAATCCGAGCCGGACAAAGACTAATTGGACCAATTACGAAAAATCAAGGCAAGTAATTAAGCAATTAAGAAAAAATTTTAACTAAAGCTTGGCAAAAATTCTTTAATCAATTAAATTCTACTCGAGAAAAATGGTGATACGTCCATAAATTTATTGGAAAATCTAAAGGTCTTTCATCCGAAATAAATGAATTAACCATCAATAATACTACCGTTACAGACAAAACTCAAATACTAAATCATTTAAATTCAACATTCAAAGAACTTGGAAATTTCAATCTCCCATTTTATAAGAAAAAACAAAATTCTGATAATCTCAAACAATCAAATCAATTTTCTTTTAGACTTGATACAATCAATGAATTAGAAAACTTTGTTAAGAAACTTGATACCAACAATTCAAATGCTTCTTATAATCTCCCAATTTTTATTATTTAACGTTGTTTTCCAATTTTTGGATAACAATTGTTAGTTTCATTTAATCAATGTATTATTGATTGTGAATTTCCAGACTTACTAAAAAATCAGATATAACTCTTATATATAAAAAGTTGACAACCTAAACGCAAAAGAATAATAGACCTATTTGTATTACACATCCTTTTAGCAAACTCTATGAAAAATGGTTGTATGTTCAAATAAACTCATTCCTAAAATCTGAGAACCTCCTATCGAATAAGCAATTTTATTTTCGTGATGGGCATAGCACCCAGGATGCAATTTTATCGATCATGCAACAAATTAAGTCTAATATATCTCATAATAACTGCAGTTGTGTAGCATTACTAGATTTAAGTAAGGCATTCAATTCAATGAATTTTGAAATTTTGCAAGGCAAGCTTTTAAATTATAATTTTGGTGCTAACTCAATTAATTTAATCATGAACTTCTTAAAAATAGACAGCAGCGCGTAATATTAAACAATAAAAAATCAATTTATATTACGACTGACGGTGGGGTACCCCAAGGCACTGTACTTGGCCTTATTTTATTTGCAATTTTTGTAAATGATATAATAAAATATATTAAAAACAGCGACATTTACCAAAATGCCGACGACACATGCCCAATATGTACCGCAAAAAATGCTTTCGATGCTACAAAAACCCTCCAAACAGATGTAGAAAATTAAACAATTATTTTACTATTAATCAACTGAAACTAAATATTGAAAAAACTCAATTTATAATTTTTTCACCGAAGGCACAAAGAAATCTAATAAATAATATAGAACTAAAGATAAATAATGAGTCAATAAAGCAAAGTGAATCAGTCAGCTATTTAGGTATTAAGCTAACTACAAACAGTAGTGGCGCTAAGCTGTCTCCCTGGAATATACCCTGCCTAAAACTCAACCTATGCCCATCTATCTCAGTTTTCAACTTCCCATCTCCCTCTCTAGAAACTCAACCCATTTCTGTGAAACTCCATTAGCTTCTAATGTCTTCAATATCCACTTATGTGATATGCTGTCACATGCCTTCCTGTAGTCTAATTATTATTATTATNGACTCTAGCTGTTCCTAACAATGCTGCCTTCATTGCTACTGCCCCTCCCCACTTTGATACTCACAAATCCTCCAGGTATTTCTTATGCTCCTTACTGCTCCTAGTGCTCCTACTACTATCGGGACTACTTCAACCTTCCTTAACTTCCACAGTCTTTTGCCAACTCCGTGTACTTGTCTCCTTGCTTTCTACGTTTCTGTCCTTTGGTACTGCTATGTCTATCACTGTTCCTAATCTTTCCTCTTTGTCTACCACTACTATGTCTGACCTCCGTGCTTCTATCACTTTGCTCGTCTGTATGTTGAAATCCCACAGTATCTTAACTTCTTCTTCTTCTTCTTATTATTATTATTCTTACTTCTCAAAGCTTCATGCTGGTATCCCTCTCAGCTCGGGGAACTCACCAGTTCCCAGGGAGTCTGAGAGCTTTCCTCAGGACTCTAGCTGTTCCTAACAATGCTGCCTTCTGTGCTACTGCTCCTCCCCACTTTGGTACTCCAAACTCCTCCAAGTATCTCTTATGCTTCTTACTCACTGCTCCTAGTGCTCCTACAACTACCGGGACTACTTCAACTTTATTTAACTTCCACAGCCTTTCTATTTCCTCTGCTAACTCTCTGTACTTGTCTATCTTCTCTTTCTCCTTGCTTTCTACATTTCTGTCCTTTGGTACTGCTATGTCTATCACTGTTCCTAATCTTTTCTCTTTGTCTACCACTACTATGTCTGGCCTCCGTGCTTCTATCACTTTGCTCGTCTGTATGTTGAAATCCCACAGTATCTTAACCTTCTCATTTTCTATGACGCCCTGTGGCTTGTGCTCATACCACTTGTCTCCTGCTTCTAACCCATGCTGCCTGCTCAAACTCCAGTGTACCATTCTTCCCACCTTGTCGTGCCTGAACTTATACTCATTCTGTGCCAACTTCTCACACCCTGCTATCAGATGATCTACTGTCTCCGCCTCTTTCTTACATAGCCTAAACGTATCATTTACTTCTACTCTTCTGTCTATACGCTTTTTCACACAGTTTGTGATTATTGCTTTCTTCTCTGCTGCCATTATCAGTGCTTCTGTTTCTCTTTTTAGTTTTGCTTTCTTTAACCACTTGTTGCTTTCTTCTCTTTCACACTTTTCTATGTTCCTCCAGTATTCTCCATGCATCATTTTAAAGTAAATTTGCTATTTTAAAGCGTGTTTGGTTTGCAGGGCTTAGATTACTTTTAAAACATAAATGATCTAGTGTGTTTTGAAAGGCTTGTATGATTGTAAATTTCTATACATTTTATAGTGGCCTTTAACTAGATATGAATGCTCGATGTTTTCCAAACAATGAGTTCGCATTCAGTTTTTACACCTTAAAACCAATCATCCGACAGTAAGTTTGCTTGGAAATATATTAACTGTATTTTACAAATAATATTATTATATTTGAATGCATAAGAACAGCAATTTTGATGAGCGAGATTAGTGTACTAGAAGAGATACATATAATTTCATCAAATTGCGCTAATTTACAGTTGACAACTCTCACATTTCGTAACCCAACAAGAAATGATCCCACATGCATTCTTGAATTAAAGAACATATATCCGGATATCTTAAGTTTCCACATGTAAAAAGTATAAACACTTCATATATTATATAATTCATTCAAAATAAATAATACAATTATTATAAGACTTTGCAAATACATACTACTTTTAAAACTTTCAAATTATTTGGAAATATTTACCTGGATTTTATGCAAAATTTGCAAAGTTCAATTTTACTGGGATTGTATGTAATAAATATAGTGTAAATAATTTCTGAGATTTCATTTCGCAATTTGAGCTGCATCACAAAGCTAATTAAATTTGGTATGAACGTTTATTAAGTGCGATTAATTTGATTAAGCTTACAGCAGGACTATTGCAGGCATAAAATGCTATTGCTTTTATATTCATCATTTGCAGTCAGAAAACTCCCATAGAATTTAGCACCTTGACATTTTTTCATTAGATATTAGAAATTCTAGTAACTTCTTACTTAGAATTTACAAAAGAAAAGATGAAAATTTAGTACATTTAAAATTGTTTATCATCACGAAAATATATTATATGAAAGTGTTAGTAGGCAAAAGTTGCGGTTTATTTTTATCCAAATGTAATAGCTGCTTTGTTCTCTAAACGAAGGCTCTTCATTTTCCTTCAGACTTTCACAATTACTTTAATATTTGTTCTATTTTTAGAAATTCATTTAAAATTACAAGTTATGAATTAAATAGAAAATTGCTCTCAAATTGGTCAAAAGAAAAATCACTATAGAATTTCTTAAGGAAGTTTTGCAAAGCTCAACAAATAAAGGCAACTTGTAGCTCGTCATTTGATATTTTTCGTACTTCAATGGTATGCATTTTTAATAAACTTCTCATTGTAAATTTTATTCTTTCAAGAGAATCCAAATAAAAGCAAGTCCACGCTAAAATTATTCTCTCGTATTTACTGAATACTTACTTATGTATATATGTATTTTAAAACAATGTTGTGCTCTTTCATCATTATGATATGACAAAAAAAATTTCGGCTTCTAGGAAAAAGATATTGTAATATTAAGAACTGTAATATTCATAAGAATTAAAATTGATTCTGTTTTGGTTGTTTTTTGGCTAGACATCGTTTTATCTGCCATAGAAATTATGAACAAAAATGATATGATCGTTATAAGTGAACATAAATGACTAAAATTAACACTCATTTATGTCATAGTTAACACATATCAGCAAAAAATACCTTTTAAATTTAAGAATAAGTAGGGTTCATGCAAGTAGTAGGAAACCAAGGCAATCACGTGTCACACTTGACCTTTTGACCTTGGAGAGTTCATTAATATCGCCATGTACACACATATGGTTGCATAGAATTACATCATTATCACATGTGCACAATGCACACCACCGCTGTCAAATGGCTCTAAATAACACCACAAATAGTGATAAGCCCACCAAGGTCAAAGTTCAATTGTGATACGGAAATACTTGGTTTCTTATTGCTCATGCATACCTTAGTTGCAAAATGGGTTGGGTCGTGTATGGGCCAGGTTCGGGTTCAGGGTAAAAACGGATCTACCCTACCCGCGTTCGTAATAATGTTTGGGCAACAATTTCTTGGGTCTGGGTCGGTTCAGGTGGAAGATTTTTATCTTTTACGCCACTGATAGTATCTTTTGCCTCATAGAGGCCCATAAGTAAGTATTGATTAATACGCGCAGAGGTGCATATCTGCTTTATTCCGTCAACAATTCTAATTTAAATTCTGTTAAAATTCAAATTGGATTGTTAACCTTAATCCAATTAAAGCATCATACAGAGTCGTAGACCTGGGGCAGGAAGTTTAACCCTTCCTGGAGCAGATGTTAACTGCTCCTGTAAATGATTGCATTTCAAAAAAATTAATTCTATGTGAAGATGCAATTTGTGTTTCTTTAACTTTTACATGTACATATATTTTTACACGTTCTGTAAAACTACTGGAGTTTCAATAAAAAAATTTGACAAATTTTTACACAAATTTCCTTTTAAAATGTTGTTAATTTCTTTTACTACAAAAATTTATGTAATATTTAAAAAAAATGTTGACATTTAGTCATTGTAATAATAATACTAGTTTTGAAACAAGCCCCTCTTAAGATATTGCAAGCCGCTGCTGAGTACTATGCCCTACGGCCAAGATATCATATGTGTCACGGTTTATAAGTTCATCCTGCCGCCATCAGTAATTTAGTAATATAACTATTGCTACAACAAATTATTACTAGGATTTCAATCGTCTTATTATCATTTAGACAGCATATCATTTCTTATATATTCAATTACTAAAATTCTATGCCAACTTACATAAATTTCCATCAGGACAAAGTAAGTGGAATTTTCATAAACGCTGTTTGCTTGTAGCAGACAAAACTTTGATTGTTAGAAGTATTACACCCGCCAACAATGCAGAACTGATTCCATTTAAAGAGAATGCTTTTTATCATTTGCAAAGTTTAAGTTTTCAAGTGATTTTTTTCTGGTATTTCAAATACCAATTAAAACATTAGGCCCAAGCCCGGCCCAGCAAAAATTGCTATGTCAACCCAACTTTAGGCCAAACCCAAATCCAACTCTGCCTACGGCCAATGTATAATATGTGTCACATTTCATAAGTTCTTCCTGTCACCATCATCACTAATTTAGTAATATACATGTACGTATTGCCACAACTATTTATTATCAGGATTGCAATAATCCTTTTCATGATTTAGAGCGCAAATCATTTCTCATATAGGGTCGTCCTCAAAAATGCATCCAGTTTTTGAAACTTTATAACTAAGTAATTACAAGTCGTAGAAATTTAATCTTAGTCTTATTTTAAACGCCAGAATATGTTCTTCAAATGTGTAAAACCTCATTTCAATCAGAAAAGTAGTTTATGTACAGGAAACACAAAACTAAGAAGGACTAGTGTTGTCTCTGCGCACATCAGAAATTTGAGGGTTGAAAAAATTAGAATAATTATTTCTAATCGTATTTAAATTATTCTATCCCTGCTACACAAATAATACTTATTAGTTCAGTTTGGTTTTTTTCTTATTTAGAGTATCAAGTCAAGAAAATATATTAATCTCTTACAAAGGCGTCTTAAACAATGCAACTGTCAAAAGAAGTACGAGTATTCATAGTCAAAGCTTACATTGAAATCAAGAATGTTTTGAAGGAAGAAGTGTAACCAGAAAGCCAGTTAGAATTACTTTATGAAATTTTCTATGCATGGAACAGTTCTAAACAGGAATAAGAGTAACTCCGGAAGACGTATTACTAAAAGAACACCAGAAAATATTGAATTAGTTTGTGACGAAATTGTGAATGAAAACTTCTCAATAAGACAACACGGAACAAACTTATCACGGTCAACAGTCGTTAGAATTATTAAAAAGGATCTGGGAGTATTTGCTTATAAGGCAAAAATTCGTCAATAATTATTAGATACTGACTTTGAACGGAGAGTTACCTTTTGCACTTGGTTTCTTAATAAACATGAAAAATTTACCGACGATTTCAAATGAGGCAGGTTTCTTCATGAATGGTACTGTAAATCATCAAAATACTAGAACTTATTCACCTTATAAGCAGCCCCAGATAATTTTTTCTAAAGAAATGCTGCCGTTTAAAGGTTTCAGTTTGGATGGGGCTTTGCAGTTCGAGTCTTGTAATCGGGCCAATTTTTTATCAAGACAATTTGAATGCAAATATGCTCAACAATGAGATAATTTCAAGTTTACAGGAGGTGTTAATTTACGAAAGATATGTTGGATGCAGGACGGAGCTCTATGCCATAGAGGAATCCAGGTAAAAAACAGGTTGAGAGATGTTTTTCGAAATCGCTAAGTGGGAATGTGATTTGATGTAGAATGGCCACTCCGTAGTCCAGATTTAACTCCTTGCGACTTCTTTCATTAGGTCATATGAAGAACGAAGTTTTTAAAGTTCCTCCAACTGTCCTACAAGAACTACATGACCGTATTACTCAGAGTGCCACTGTACTAAAAAACAAACCAGAAATGATTAAAAGAGCAATGCGCAGTATGAGATCAAGATGGCAAAAGTGCCTCGTAAATGGGGTTTGTAGCAAAATTATTGTGTTTGTGGTTTAGTAAAGGTAATATGTAATATTAAGAGTCAGTGGTTTTAATAATCACTAGTCCTTCTTAGTTTTGTGTTTCCTGTACATAAACAATTTTTCAGATGGACATAAGATTTTACACATTTGAAGAACATATTCTGGCGTTGAAAATGACATTAAGTGTAAGTTTCTACGACTTGTAATTACTGAGTTATAAGGTTTTCAAAAACGATACATTTTTATGGACCACCCTGTATATTCAATTACTAAATTTCTCTGCCAAATTAAATTAACTTACATCAGCACAAAGTAAGTTGAGTTTTCAGAAACGCTATTTCCTTGTAGCAGACAAAATTGGTATGTTGGAAGCATATGCACTCCCAAACAATACATGGCTGATTATATTTAAAGAGAATGTTTTTTGTCATTTGCAAAGATTTCAATTGAATTTTTTCTTGAATTTCAAATATCAATGATAACATTTGGCCCGAACCCGGACCAAATAACTATGTCAAAAATCCGACCCAAATCAGCCCGGCTCAGCCCCAACCCAATTCCAACTCTGGTGCAAGATATAACTGTTTTGCAAAACATTTAATTTTCCCACTACTGTCTAGCTTTTATTTTCTACACAAAAATGGTACTCATAATTAAGAAGCGTGTGCATGTTCTTTTATCATCTCTATAAAGCAAAAACCCCACACTGCCTCTTACTCATCACCACTCACAGACCATTTTATTATTAAATATTAATGTAAGGGTAACAATGTGTATTAAACAACTAAAAACAATAGAAAACCAACGAAATCAAAAATGGAAAACCAGCCCCTAAACAAAAATTAATAAATAATGAATAAAGCAGTAAACAAAAACACACATGAAGGTATAACGAGGATATGGACACTGACTAACAGAAAATGAATGAAAAACTAAACAAGGAATTTCCAGCATTTAGTGATGAGTGTTGTAAAAGACAACATTATTCCTCCTTTCATAGATGATGTCATGGTGGCAACAGTAAATGGAGAACTTTTTAATAAACCCAGATGCTTTTTTCAAAATCTGTGTAAGGCAATGTTAAAATTGAACCTCAAATTATATTGGTCACAAACAGTATGCATGTATTAATAGCAGCCCACACTTTATCTGTGAAAACCTTTAAAAATTAATTGAGAAGTAAATTTCTACTTAACTACATCTTGTATTTCTCAGATGTCATGACTAACAAATGCTAAGCATTGTAATTTTAGTTGAACACCAGCAATGCTGTCTGTGTTTTTCTTCATCAAGAATATCTTAAAGGGTGATCTTTTGTTTCAACTTTCTGATTACCACAATATTTTTGCTAGCAATGTGCCACTTGACGCATCTATTCACATGGGAATTATATGACATGTTCCCAACTCAGCTGAATCTTACTACAGTGTTTAGATCAAGAACTGCTGCAGTTGTTTGAGTGCTCACAGTATTTCAACACTGCTTTTGGGGTTAAATAGTAAAAGCTCAGACAGATCATGATCCTTAATGGGATTTTTGAAAGATCAAACATTACAAAATAGGAGATATTTGCATTGGCTCACTCAATTGTAAGAATATAAATTTAACATCACACATATTCCTGAATTAAGTAATGCTGGAGATGATTTTTCTCAAGACCTGCATGTAGTGCCAAAGATGTGAGTCCTCAACCTTGAGATAAAGTTGTCAATAAACTCAAAAATTGCCTGCAAATTATATATTTTGAAATTCTAAGAAAAACAATTACCTTTTTAAAAAGTATGACACCCATGCAAAAATTTACTAGTTTATTCAATTAAATATCACCATATAGACAGAATAAGAATTAATCATTTATTCCAACTAATGAATTAGTAAGATATATAATAACTTCTACAGGGTGGAGCAGTTGATCTTGCCACTTTTAGCCATTAAAAAGACAATTACATTAAAACATTTAAAGTTGTATATTTTCATGATTGTAACAAACAATATCAATCAGAAACTAAAGCAAAGAATATTTTATTTAAAATTGTTCAAAATGATATTCATTTTGCTGCAAACACAAATTACATCATTTTTGAAATTTTCAATGCAATTCTTTACCATTTGATGATTGATTTCATAAAATGCATTTGTCACCATTGTTGCTAGTTGCTGTAATGTTTGAGGTCTGTCTTGTGAATATATATTTTCACATTGATGGCGAGATCTGGACTTCTTGGTGGTCATTCAATGCATCTTCACAATTAGCTGCTATAAAATAACTAATTGCAGATGCAATTTCTTCATTTGTAAAATCACCATCATAATTTAGTGAATTCATTTTAATGATCAAAGCTCACATTACAAGGTATTGATTTTGTATGTTAGTTATATTTGTGCATGCATGCTTACCATATTCTTTTAATATGTAAGCTATATATAATTTGTTTAATGGCAAGATCAACTGTTCCACCCTGTATATGTTTAGCAATGAATGTGAGTGAAGAAACTTCTGAATAATACTCTTAGTACTTTGTCATGTTTAGTAAAATTAATAATAAGTAAACTTTTCCAAATATATATAAAAATCAGAGGAAACAAGACTAGTAAAAGTGTACCCTTGCATTACTGATTTATTAAAATAGTGAATAAAATGAAGCTTAATAATTGCATTAAAATTTGTATAGCTAAGATAGCCACTTATTTATAATAAAGCAATAACAAACTATGTAATACAAAACTTGATGACCCAATAAATGCATATGCAAAAGAATGTTGAGCTGACACAAACCTGCATCTATTTAAGTAGAAAAATCAACTAAGCTAATTGTAAAGTACTAACTAGTTAAGTAAAAATAAAGTTTAGTTACAATCTATTTCACTAAAGCCAGCCATACTGAAAGTATCTGCTTCAATGGACTTGGAAATAAAATGAGGATTTAGACAAAATAAGACAAGTTGGAGGAGTGGTTTTGGTGTATTCTTTGAATTGGGGATCAAGAGGTCTGTGTAATTTAAAAGACACACTCAAAAGGCTCACTTTGCTCACCTTTTGAGCCTTTCTCCATTGAGAAAATTTTGATTTGGAAATTCTTAGTAACTCATCTAAAGATGACTTACAAAAGTAAAAGGTTCATTTAGCTTGCAGATCGCATTTTTCAATAACTTAGGATTGCAAAAAGTTATTTCTTGTATATTTCTTCCTAATTGTTAAGTAGAAAACATATAATGCTTATATAAATGTTTAAATTGAGGATAGCCTAAAGTTATTTCTTGTATATTTATTCTTAATTCTTAAGCAGAAAACATATATTGCTTATATAAATGTTTAAATTGAGGATAGCCTAAAGGTATTTCTTGTATATTTCTTCTTAATTGTTAAGGAGAAACCATGTATTGCTTATATAAATGTTTAAATTGAGGATAGTGTAAAGGTATTTCTTGTATATTTCTTCTTAATTGTTAAGTAGAAACATATATTGCTTATATTATTGTTGAAATTGATGATTGCCTAAAGGTATTTCTAGTATATTTCTTCCTAATTATTAGGCTTTGAGGCTAAGGCAATTTTGGCCTAATTTAATAGGCTTTTAAAAATTTCAACTAATTGCTATACTGGCTATCTTCCTGCGAAATTTCAAGTTGCTATCTTTAATAGATAAGGAGCTATGTGTACTTAAGTTAAGGAATTTGAATGATTTTGTAACATTATTAGATTTTGCCTCTAGATGGCGTAATTTCAGTGGTATCCACATCCAACCTTAGCAACTATAAGTACATTATGTACTAGTCCTATACTGAAATAAAATTGAAATAATGTTTGTAAGTTTAGGTGCTATGTGAGAAAATAATAAAAAAATTGACTGTTTTTGAGGCCTTCTTTTAGACCCAGGCTTAAAATTAGAGTATTCAATTTCAGTCTGGGGTTCTCAAAATCCCTTGTTGTTTCTAAAAATGCTTTTTCTTAATTCTCTGCTATCTTCAGTTTTCCTGTGGGACCACCTGAATTTTTTTGTTAAAAAATTACTTTTTACAAATTTAAGGCTCTAAAACTCAGGCAATTTTTACACAAATAATTAAATTTTCTTTTTGTAATCATATCTTCAGATTTGCAATGCTCATGCAAAATTTTGTTTTTCCATCTATAGTATTTGTTGTTTTAGAGAAATTTTGATTAAAAATTTGCAGCAACGTCATGATTTCAGTAAAAATTGAAAATTTGACTTTCTCTCAAAAGCCAAAAAATGATTCAATAGGCTTCTATGTTATATGTGTTCCTATTTTGGAATAATCTATCTCCATACCAAAAATCATGTTTTTCCTAATAATTTAGTGGAAATCGTCATTTTGAAATATTTTATATTGGGCTTTGAGGCTGAGGAAATTTTTGTCTAAATTAATAGGCCTTTATATATTTGCACTAAGACCTATACTGGCTATCTCCATGCAAAATTTCCATCTACTATTTTCAATAGATAATGAGCTATGTGGCTTTATATAAAGGAAATTGACTGATTTTGCAACATTTTTACAGACTCTAGATGGCGTAATTTTTATGGTAGCCACACCCAACCTTAGCAACTAGAAGTACATTATGTAATAGTCCTATACCTAAAATAAAATTGAAATTATGTTCGTAAGTTTAGGTGCTATGTGGGAAAATTGTCAAAAAACAGACCTTTTTTGAGGCCTTGTTTTAGGCTTAGGCTTAAAACTAGAATGTTCAATTTCAATCTGGGGTTTTCAAAATCCCTTGTTGTTTCTACAAATGCCTTGTCTTAATTCTCTGCTGTTGCCAGTTTCCTATAGGAGCCCCTGTAGTTTTTTGAAATTTGGCACCTCAGTCACTGCTCAATATACTTGAATTCTTTTATCCAAATCATCTGATACACAGTGAAGAGTGCAAACCTCAGATGCAGATGCAGGAATAACACTCTTAGTAGCACTCAAAGGATTTAAGATGTATACATGTATGAGGGGTGGTTTTGATGTATTCCTTGAATTGGTGATCAAGAGTTCTATGTAATTTAAAAGACATGCCTTTTTCCTATTGAGAAAATTTTGATTTATTCAATTGAAAAAACTATATACTTTCATTTCAGTTTTGTACTGCAGCATGTATTCAGTCAATTATATATCTCTTAAGCTTCACAGCTAAAATAGAAATGTTAGTTTCTTTTTTAGTTGTATTATGAAAAACATCCCACAAATTATTCAATCAATTTCACAACTTCTCTTTTTATTGATTGAAAAAGAATATTGAATTTAAAAAAACTATCTTTACTTTCATTTCAGTTTTGTACTGCAGCATGTATTGCAATCAAATAGATTTCTCTTTAGCTTGACAGCTAAAATAGCAAAATTAGTTGCTTTCTTATTTGCATTATGAAAAAAGTCTCACAAAGTATTAATATGACTAAATTTCACAATTGCTCACTTTAGTAGTTTGAAAAAACAATTTTTAATTTTTTTTCTAAATATGAGTGATCTTAACTTTCCATGGCAAGTAATCTTATGACATTTAAGAAAAAGAGATTTTGATAATTTTCTTCAAAATAAAAAGGAAGCCCAAAATATCATAGTCTGCACATTCAAATTTTGGGTTGAATGCACTTGCATAATATTTGAATATGGAAAAAAATGAAAAACACTAATATTATATTTAAAGCAAACAGGCAATAGCTTGTAAAACTTCGGTATTCATTCTATTTCATCATCTACAATATACAGTTAAAAACACACTGATTTTTTGCAAATTTATAGGGGTGTCCTAATATTACTAAACAAAATGTTAAAGATTAATGAAATTGAAAACAAAATGCAGTTTTATAGATCTGTAACAATGCAGTACTACAGCTACTCACAGAAGGTCAAAAATAAATATGTAAGAGAATAAAGAGCCCACATGAAGTAATGTGTCATTGCACCAACCAATCTGCAATGAAACAGGAAAGAAACTTCAATTAAAGAATACATGAGTAAGTACATTAAAAGGCAATAGGGTTTGCACATTCACTTTAACATGCGTAGAGGACACAAAGAAATTTTTGAAACTTAAAACACAGTGATAAGGTCTACTTATTATTAAAATGTCCTACCCAGTATTGACTAAATAGTAAATTCAACTAAGTAAACTGCCAAGAAGTGCAACCAGGAATGTTATCCTAATATCTGACATGTTAGCACATTACCTAATTTTAAGAGGATAGGAACAGGGAATCAGTCATTTCACAAATTGATAAAGAAGAAAAACCACCAATCCAATTATGGGGCATGTAAATGAACAGAGATATAAGGGAAACTTAAGGATCTTCTTTCAGAAGTCCCCAAATGCAATTAAAAGGCATGAGGGCAGATGGTGTTCAATCTAACACAGAAGCAATAGTATGTTTGTTAGTACTTAATTGTAATTAAGGGCTAGAGCCACAGCAGATAGTGACAATAATCTTGCAATTGCGTACTTGCTAATTGGACTGGAGATCAACAAATGCATTCTGACTTTCAGCTAGTTAGCAGCAATTCATAAGTAGATTCATTTTATGTTCATTACAGGAATAACAAGAAAGCATATACAGCCTTACTCTTTGCAAAAAGTTCCCAAAATGTCAAACTACACAATATCCTGCTCATCACAGAGCCAATTCCAGTCTATGTCATAAAGAACAATATGCTAGACGATTATGAACACATAATGTCGAAAATAGGCAATGAAAAGTTTCATCCCTATTTTATTGGAACTAGAAAAATGCAGTACAATTCATTTCATAATCTCTTTCTTGAAACCATAATATCACATGTAAAATAAAATATAAAATATGGATTTCAATGTTGAAGACTCCAATTTCAAATTGTGATGGATAAAAATATACCAATGATAAACACATTGATTAGTTATCCAGAAAAATTTAAGAAATTTCTAAATTTACCATATTGTCATAGTGCAATCCATATAGCAATTGATGAAAACTCTGGCATAGTAAATTTCCAGAATATGGTGGCATTCTTAAACAAATTCATGACATCTTTATGAGAAATGGAAAAACTTTTTGATTGTGAGAAAATACAACTCATTGAAAAGTAGAAAATTCTAAGTTTGCTAAAGTAAAAAATTCTGTATGTATCCAAAAGAGGCTAGCACTGCTCAAATTAAAGAAAAAGTATGGTACATACCAGACCACAAAATTTGAGAAATAACTTAAGAAGCACAAATCCACAAAATATTTAACAAGCTGTATCACAAGAATGACCCTACTCAGAATAGTCATTTTCCTCTCTGTAGCATTGCTACATTTGTTGGTGGAATCGCCTCAAACACTGTTGACAATGATTCCCAGATTAGAGGAAACGTCATTTTCAAAAAAAACACGAATGATACTAGAAATTCAGACTTTTAGGAAGTGATAACTGAATAACAAAAGAGATTAGAGTGAAAATTGATTCAACAATCAGAGATGAAAAAACCAGGCGTGTATCAAGAATTTTTAAAGGGGGGGGGGAGAATTCTTATCCGAGACATATAGGTCTAAGTAGTTTTGACTATATTGCAGTTAAAGATGCACAAATTTAAACAAACATTTAAATAAATAAAGTAATAGAGTAATTATGAATTGATCTACTTTTTGCACTCCATGTCAAACAAAAAAGACTGTTCATCAATATATCGATCAGATCGTATGAGAATGAGTGGAAATTGCCCCAAAGGGGGTAAGCCCCCCCTAAACACGCCCCTGGATAAAACGTAGTATATAACAATATTTCAGGTATTTGTGCTTAATTACGTTCTTACATGTTTTACATCATCAATATTGGCTTAGTATCATATTGTAATATATTGGCTATATAACCTATACTGAATTTCTAGCTAAATTTACAAGTTTGGTGTTGTAGTAAATGCAACAATCTCTACCAAGCAATGGTCTACATTTAATACTTTACTTGATTACATCTTTTTATTTGATTGCCATTGGCTTAGTGAGATTTTACATTACATTGTTAGCAAATCTACATTGCAAAATATATATCTTGCTTTTTTGCATTGCAATATTGGCCTACGTTTTAAAAGTTTTCAAAATTTTGGAAAATTGAAATTTTCTTCATATATTAAAATGAAATTTTTGGCTTTTTTCACATAATGTATTCGACGCACTACATTTCTGAAGCATCAAGCTGTAATTTGCACAAAGATTGATCAATGCTTGATTTTTTGCAGTTTGCAAAATATATCCCATGCATATATAAACCTATTTGTCTATATAATCTGTGATAGATATATTTAGCATTGAAAATCACCAAGGCGATATATATATATATATA
>CABFPE010000254.1:1002974-1023979 GCA_900660155.1 Hofstenia miamia
TGTTATTGATTTATTTTGCCGCGCGCTAAATATTTATGGTAACAGCTTTGCTGGCATTCGATAAGAGAATGCTATAATTAATTCCTGCAAAGCATTTTCTGTTAGCATAAATTGTAAATTTTAATTTTGCTGGCAATATAAATTTTCAAATTGATCCGTTAGATGGCTACAACATTTACAAAAATGATGTCTCAATTTCTCCCTATGTGCCCCCTCGGCAAAATTCGCTTGGTATTAATGAATGCCTAAATTCACCACAACAGAAAATGTTAGTCATTATGTGATTGAAGAGAGAGATCCAAGACGGTAAATACTGTGAATCGACATCTTCATTTTGAATTGGGTCTCGTAAGTGTAAGGGGTGGGTTTTGGGTAGTGAATATTACTATCTCGCTTGGCTCATACTAAACTCACACTATCACTCTCTATGTGATATCCCAAATTTGTATTCTGCTAAAATAATCTATACTTTTTTTCCAAAAGTAATCATGTTATTCATCTTTATAAGAATTTATTCATTCACATGAATTTAGATGTTGCAGTAATTCTAAGAAATAAAATCATTGAAACCGATTACTGCGACCTTGTTCTTCCACCTGGCATTGAATATGAATATTTTCATGAAAATCTTTACTTACAGTATTCTCTTGACTATGCGAATCTTGAAAGCTCCTTATTTGATTTAACATTTGGCTTGACTGGGACATATGCCATGCAACATTGTCCAATACTCAAAAATTGGAATTGGAGAAAGGACCTTGAAAATCGCATAAATGAAGGAGTTCTTCTTTCAAATACTTATTACCGAGTATATAGAATTATAAATATAGTGCCCACTTTGCTTGGTTTTGTTTTAGGAATTCTATTCAATGTCGTTATTTTTGTCTTGATATTGCAAAATAAGAATACAAAAGGCGGGAAAATGCTGTTTTTAGCTAACCAAGCTTTCATTGATGCACTTTACTTTTTTCTAAGAGGCATACTCAAACTTCTTGAAGTATTTAGCATGTCATTATTGATTGGAAATGAGGGATTCATTAGCCAACATCTTCTGCATGAAGGCAAAAGTTATGACTATGTTGTGAAACATGTTGTCAATGTGTGTCGAATAATAAACTTTTTGAGGTCAATAAATATGTACGCGTCTCCTTATATTCTATTATTAATTTCTCTAGAAAGGTTCTATATTATGAATTTTACTCAACAGTCCAAGTATCTCATCGCAATGAAGAAAATAGCTCTTGGTGGAGTATATGCATCTTCGATTTCCATTGGTTTAATTTATGCGTATAACAGTGAATTTTTTACGTGGGCTAGTCATTTCAACATGCTAGTCAATAGTTTAAATTTCCAATGTACATATGGAATTGTGAAAAACATTAAAGACGTAGAGTATTTTAGTGGTACAGCTTTAACCTATCTACCTTTGTATAACAGTAAATCCTGGAAAATCAACGGTGCATTTGACATAACAGTCAGCATTGGGATACCACTTGTATTGAGTTTTCTCATGTATTGTATTACAATTTCTCAATTGGTTGCACAATTCATAAGAGCTTACCTCAGAAATATACATCTTACAAAAGTATACAAGCAAAAAACCCACATAACCGTTCTTTTTTTGATTTCATTATTTTTGTATGTCATTCTGTCATTGCCATTAATCATCGCAAAAGTCTCATTAATGTCTCTGGTAAACCTTGGTTACCATTTCTCTGAAAGATATGTTGAGCTTGATCTAAGGGCTTCATGGTATACAAGAAATGAAATTAGCAACAATACCCGTCTAAATTTACTTGTTGCTGATGATATATATTTACTGATTGGGGTAGTGAATCCTCTAATATTCATATTTGGTCTTCGTGGAAATCGAGTGAGGCTATACAAAGTGATCTCAAGAAAACAAAGAATAATGAGTTCTGATAATTCAAAATAATAAAGAACATTCATTGAAATATAAACTCGTTTTCCTTTTTGTGTATTTCCTTAAGTTCTCAGTTTGTGTTATTATTCTGTAGTCCTGTAGTCGTTCCTTATTATCTAAGATAATCTTTCAAATTGGATTTGTTGTATACTAATAATCTTCTATGCTTGAATATAATCTTAAGCTTAAAAAAGTACTTAAAACTTCATGATACTCCTTAGTAGTTGAAGTGAAAACTAGTACTATGCACTCATTTTAATATTCTAGCCAACTAGATTGAATTGAAAAGCATAAATTTAGAATGATATAAAGCCTTGAAATTTTTGAAATACAATTGAAAATTTTCAATAATACCAGCTCTATATATCTTTGCAATGAATGAAATTAAATTTAGTTTTTACCTTATCTCTCAAATGCATTTCCATTGTTTAGAAATCTGTACATTAATAATAAGAAATATGAATATAATTCACCACGTCCGCAACCACATGGTATGAATGGGGCACCCCACTTTATTATAAAGATTTTTGGCTTCTCTTGCAATAACAAATGATTTGTTAAAAAATTCATTTGGAAATCTTGATTTACTATTTTGGTCGTTAGTTATGACAACAATTTTAAATTTATAATTAATATCATACTCATTATCAGAAACTATATAAACTTTACCATTTAGATTATGCATTTCTTGAATTTGAAAAGCTGCTTTGACAACTATATGTATGAATGGACAATAAAAACACGCAGACTAATGTTGTAATGTACACAATTTATAAAATCTTTTGTATGCATTGCATTTCCTAATCCTTTCCTCTGATATATATATATATATATAGTCTATCCCCACCCCTCCAAGTATCTCTTATGCTTCTTACTCACTGCTCCTAGTGCGCCTACTACTACCGGGTTGAATGCTCTCTCTGCTGCTAGTATCTTCCTTGTCTCCCTGTCTAATTCCCTCAGTTCATTCTTATTCCACCTAACTATTCCTGCCGAATATCTCAACACTGGTATTGCCCACGTATTAATTGCCTTTATGCTGTTCTGCCCATTCAATGCTGACTTCTGTAGTACCTTCCTTACTCTCCTCTTGTACTCTTTCCTTAGCCTCATCTTCATTTCCATGTGATCTGTTCTGTCCTTCTCTATTACTCCTAAGTACTTGTACCCCTCCTTGACTTCCTCAATCTTATCCCCACTGCTTGTCCTCAAGCCCTCCCCATCCACACACTTGCCTCTGGTCATTGTCACTGCTGCACACTTTCCTAATCCAAACTCCAACCCTGAATCTCTGCTTGCCTTCTCCAATGTCTCCACTTGCTTCTGCAACATCTTCCTTGAACTAGCATACATCTTCAGGTCGTCCATGTACCACAGGTGACTTACTTCTCTACCATTCTTCTCCATCTTATACCCTATGCCTGTCTCCTTTAACTTTTCTGTGATAGGGATTAAGCTAACTACAAACAGTAGTGGTGCTAAGCTGTCTCCCTGGACTATGCCTCGCCTAAACCTCAACCTATGCCCATCTATCTCAGTCTGCCACTTTGCCATCTCCCTCTCTAGAAACTCAACCCATTTCCGTGAAACTCCATTGGCCTCTAGCGTCCTCAATACCCACCTATGTGAAATGCTGTCATATGCCTTCCTGTAATCTATCCATGCCATTGCTAAGTTCGTCTTTCTTCTTCTACAATTCTCCACCACTGCCTGGTCTATCAACAACTGATCTTTGCATCCTCTCGTCTTTGTCCTACATCCCTTCTGCTCCTCTGGTATCAACCTATTCTGTTCTAAGTAACATGCCAGCCTACTTGAAATCACTGAAGTTAGCAATTTCCACGTTGTTGGCAGACATGTTATTGGCCTGAAGTTGCTTGCCTCACTACCTTTCTTTGGGTCCTTCTGTATCAGAAATGTCCTTCCCACTACCATCCACTCTGGACACCCACTCACCACACACTCCTCCAATGCTACTGCTAGTCTCTCATGCACACTTGTGAACTTCTTCAGCCAATACCCATGTACCTCATCTCTGCCTGGCGCCTTCCAATTCTTCATCTTCTTTAGAGCCTCCTTTAGCTTTGCCATTGTGATTACTTCTTCTTCTTGTCTGAACTCCTTGTGCATCTGCTCACTCTCTATCTCTGGTCCCGCACTTCCCCATATATTCTCCCAGAACCTTACTGCATCTTCGCCTGCTCTAGCTGTAGCCTTTTCTCCTGCATCTAGTTCTTTGTAGAATCTTCCTTCTTGAGTCTCAAACTTCATATTGTCTCTTGCCTGCTTCGCCCTTGCCCTATATTTTCTTAGTTTCTCAGCTTCTGCAACTAATCTCTGCTTTGGCTCTTCTCTTGCAGTTTCTATTGTCTTCCCCTTACCTACCCTGCATCTGTCCTGCACTGCCTTACTTGTCCTGATCTTCCCTATTTGCTGCCTAATCTTTGCCACTTTATTCTCAATTCTTCTTTCCCATGCTGGCTTTCTGTCTCCCTTATGTTCTTGTTGCTTTTTCTTCTTCATGTTCATGCCTACATTCTTCAGCACTTCCCATGCACCTGCATACACTAAGCTATTTACTTCTGTGACACTCCTAGCATCTATCCTCTCCAACACTTTATTGACCTTTGCTGTCTCTACTGCTAGCTTGCTTTTCTTAACTCCTCTTGGAACTGGCAACCTAGTTCTCTCACCTATTTCTTCCTTCATCTTTTCCTTGATTGCTGCTTCAGTTTCTGAGTCCACTGTTCTGCTTCTTCCGCCAATTGTGCCTCAACGTCTATCACTTCATCTTCCCTCTGCTTAGCCTGTTCAACTCTCTTTTTCCCTTTACTCTCATCCAACTGTAACTTTCGCACTTGTCCTGCAAGCCTCTGCTCTGTAACTTCTAATCCTGTTTCTGCCTTCCTCCATTCTTCCAACATTCTCTTCCTGTAACCCCTCTCATCTGGCCTGCTTCTTCTGTAACACTCCAATGCTGTTCTGTTCTGCTCATCTGTCCATTTGTGCCGTTGTCCATTGGTCTGTGTGGATCCTATACTGCCACTTCTCGAGTCCACACTCCCGATTGTGGAGTCCACCTGACCGGAGATTCTTCGCACCCTCTGACCATTTAAGGCCTGCCGGGGACTGAGGGCCTTTTCTTTCGGTTTCACTCTTATTGAAGGTACTTGGGTCGGGGGGCGGGCATCGAACCTCGGGTCCTCGTCTAGCCTTTTACCCCTTGGCCACTAGGGCCCATTATTATTATTATTATTATTATTATTATTATTATTATTATTATTATTATTATTATGTTACTTTATTATTGCTTGGGAATCTGTATCGCATCATATCCCAAATTATAGTACAATGTAAAAGTCATGCAAATAAATATACAAAAACAGTATTTATAATAAAATTAATTAACTATGGCATGCTGAACATTGGCGATTTATTGAGAATGTGCAAGAATTATTTCCATCAAAAGTTAGTTGACTAATGTAGGAGTCCAACAGTTTTTCCTTTAATATTCTTAGCCTATCAAAACAATTTATTTCTGTTTTGAGACGAAGAAATTTTATAAGATGGTTTACACGAACAAAGAATGATTTATCACTTGAATATTTTCGAAATTTTGGAAATTCTATAAATAAATGATCACTACGTCTTCAGACTGAGCTGGGTGCGATATTCACAAAATCTTGGATATTAATGTCATAATAATTGTTAACAAGTTTATTAAAGAAAATTAAATCTATATATTCCAGATAAAGAGTAATAGGTAGTAGTTTACATTTCTTAAGTCTTTCCTTGAATGAGAGATTTGAAGATTGATAAACCTTTATGAATTAAAGCAAAACTTATTTGATTAATAAATTCTTTTATATTCAGATATGCATGACCAGGGTCAATTTTACCAAGCAGGAAGTTTTGCATCAAGTAGATCAAATGAAACTATTTTTTTTACAGAAACGATTACATTGCTATATTAATAAGATGTCACTAGCTGACGGAGCATAAAGAAATGATCGTTCTTCCACATCACAATTAGTATTTCACGGAGTGAATTTGAATTTGGTTATACATTTAATTGTTAATTAAAAAATAATTGTGCTTTATTTTTATCCAAATTGAATAGCTGCTTTGTTCTCTTAAAAAAGGCTACTCATATTTTCTCCCACACTTTCGCAATTCTGTAAAGAAAAAGCTATAAATATTGAGCTTTGTTGTTTATTAGATGATAAACGTTCATAATTGTGCTGTTTTCACAACAATCACTTAACAGTACAAGTTTAATACTTTTATTTAGAATTCCTACAAATTTCTTTAAATGGTCAAAAGAAATATAGTTATGAAACTACTTAAAGTAATTTTTCAAAGCACATCAAACAAAGGCAATTTGCAGTGCGTTTTTTGAAACTTGATCGTACTTCAATGGTATGTAATTTTTATTAACGATTTATTCATTCAAGAGACCTTAAAAAATTTTACATTTTGTGTTACACGCAGTCAAAACATAATTAACACACATCAGCAAATAAGCACCCTGCAAACTGAAGAATGAGATGGAGTGTACGCATGCCTCTTCTAGTAAATAACGCAGTCAAAAATGTTTTGGTACTGCAAGGATTAGGAGCAGGGGACATTCCTTGCAATGTTCAATACGTTTTGCCTAAAAAACATTGATTTATTAATATGTGAAAACAAATTTTTTGCAATTAGCGCCAATTGAAATGGTAATTTCCATCATGTAAATTTGACAATTTGAATTGCTTTTATAATTACTAAACTTCAAGCAACCTCTGAACAAATTTAAGGCAGTACGCTTCTTGAAGGACCAACTCAGATAAGAATAGATTTAATCCAAAGGAAGATAATACTAATTCGAAACGCTTCCACAATTAAATCAGTCACATTCAATTGGTGAAGATGCTTTGACAATATATCATTTTCCACTGTCATATGTTACCTGCTACCAAATATATTTCATACTCCTTGGTACATGGTAAAAGGTTTTCAGTTCGATGACATTGATGCAAGTTTGAAGGTTGAAATTAAAGTGAGAAAATTTTTTTAAATAATATACAGATTAGGGCGGGAAATGTGTCATGCTTTTCTACCCGACTCACCTATCTAACTCATATTTTGATTCGGCAATGGTGAATATTAATCAAACAGTGCACAAAAACAAATTACAAATGCACAATAAGGCAAAATACGCAATGAATATGGATAACCGGATATGAATATCAGTTAAATTGAGTCATATTACTATAATTCTGTAACCCCACAGTGTTTAAATTATGTTGTTAAAAGACGGCAAATTCGGGTAACCCAAAAAAAACTCATGACTTTATATATTAAAATAAATGCTTAATTATATAAAGCAAAGTCTAGCTGCTTTGTTTACAATATTTTTTGCATGCATTTCAATGATTATCGCCATATGAGATAACTTTATAACCCCAAGCTATTTTATCTAACAAATATTGAGAATAGCGCATTATTTCAAATCATTTTAAATCATAGTAATGCAAACATGTATATCTACTTTCAAAGCTTTAATGTTGCTTGTAGATAGTTGAGGAAGTTAGTGATGACGTTCTGCCCAGGATAATTCAAGTGATGAAGACATTTTGATGAGAGTACTTCACCTGAATCCGAGTTAATTGAAACAATTATTCAAGGTGATTATGAATTGTTGAAATCTGATATTGAACATGAAATATATCCCGATGTTGACAGTGATGTTTATTTAGAAATAATGCAAAGATATGCAGAAGTATTAGTTGTAAGATCAGGTTAGAATCTGAGAAATCTTGACCAATACTAGACGACAATCAGAACGACATTCCTGCTCAAACATCAACATGCACCCAGATTTGAAAAGAGGCATCAACCCTCATAGTGTGCTGGAATCCTTTTTAGTATTTAGATATGAAAAAATCATGAATGAAGCTATCGGGTTCAGCAGCTTATAAGGCTACAGGGTGTTCACAAAACTAAATATTGAAAAAGAATAGACTTTGAAGAAACGTTAAGATGTTGTAATAGAAGAAATGGCTAAGTAGTTTGCTTTGTATTTGCTTGCTGGCCTTCTTAAATCAATTCACATTATAGGCAAATTTAAGAATTTTTTGTAAAAAATGATCGCTTATGACAATATTGGTATAAAGAATGAAATAATGGAAAATAAGATTCACTTGAAAATATTTGGGGTAGTAAGCCCGGGGACCGCAAACAAACTTTATGTAAAAAAAAGTAACTTGCTGATGACTAGTGGACGGTTGCCGATATAATATTTTAGAACAATCGGCCTGATTCAAACGAATTCCAGTCGTCCCAAGCATTCAGAAAAGTTTAAGTTGGCTACATCTTCAAGGCTTAATATTGATTGGCATTAAAAAAGAAGAAAAAAGCTTTCAATGCCAATAATAAGAATAACAAACTAAATGATTTACAGTTTTTCTCACATTGTCAATATTTCTGATGTTAAATTCTCCCAACTAATCGCATACCTTTTTAATACACAAAGAAAGCTTTATTATTAACTACATGCAGTGATTACCCGTGAATAGTTTCTTCATAGCAACATTTTATGCAAAAATTTCTCTGTAATGATATCACTGCATATCAGAAAGCAAATTACGGTTCTTAAATTAGCGTTTTAAAACCTATAATAACGATATTTTTGTGAAGTATAATATAGTATGACATTTTCTATTACTATATACTACCCGCCCCCCCCATTCCTTAGGTTTTCTATAATTAGGATGCTCAGCTTCCTTTTAAAACTGTTGTGCCTTTAGTAATAATTTTCACTAAAATTGGCTGAAAAATGCTTTAGTAAATTACTATCAGGTTTCACAATTACAGTAAAGTTTTAGCAAGGACTATTAAGAAATGAAGTGTTCATCTTCTGTCAAAATTTAAGAAAACACATTCCCAACATGTAGGCACTTGTTTCCATGGGATTTTTGAAAATCTTTCATGATTGCATAAAATTTTTTTTAAAAGCGTAAAGCTCAAACGCTATTAACTCTTTGCTCAATCTGAAAGCTCCACCTAATAAATCAGAGTCTTCTCTTTGTTTTTCCCTCTAAATCCGCGGCCCAACTCTGTCCCATCGATGCTGCAATTGCACGAGCAAAGAATTTGAACGCCTCAATGGGTTTGGGATAACTCTGCACAGTTCAGGAAACACTCAAAGCTCTTTGCTGCTTCCATTGGCTCAAAGCATTATAAATACATGAACATTAGGTATAAAGAGTCAAAATTCTAATCTTTTGAACATCTTCAGCCGCTATACTATACATTTTCAACATTGCATTGAAGCATGTCCGCGATAAACCCTTTGCTTTCTTATAGTAAGGTTTTCAATTTATGCTGATGTATGCGCGTTATTATAATTCCCAACAATTTTTCCCTTAAAATTTCACTATAATATCACTGATTGAACATTCTTTAGTTATATCTCTTAGTTTTTCTGGAGGTTGCTCACAGATCCCCGTAAATTTAGATATTAATCTAATTTTGTATCTATGGGAGGTATCGTAAAAACAATGCATTTAAAGATGCGAAATTTCATGGAGTTTTATCATTTTTATGTTTTATTGTACGTTACTACATTGACTGAGAATTATTTAAAGCAACATGCGTCTTCAGGTGCATCCGTAGTAATTTGAGTGACTATGTTCTAAGTAAGTGGTCTGCTGGGCAGAATGTTGATAGAGATACTTCAGCTATGATTCGATTCTTCAATGGCTTTGAGTGCAAATAGTGAGTAGATAGAGTTGATGTCTTTTTTATTCAGGATGCGTAAAAGTCTTTGCTGTCAATATTGTTTTATTCATTTATAATACTTTAATTAAGTCGCTTCAGCTTCAATCATAAAGACTTCACTGAGTAAAAAGTGTGAAAAGTTTATGATGTTAAGTGACACTATCATCATCCCTGTATAGAAATATAAAAAACTTATCACTGCTGTTATAACTAATATGTCTAGGTTCTCTAGTGGAACTTCCAAAATTTGTTTTAATTAAAGACCCTTGAAATGTATTTACAAAAGTAACTTTGATAATTAACATTTATTGAAACTTACGAACTAAAATACATTTAGAGGCTGCAATAATTCAAAGAGACAAAGTCATTGAAACCGACTACTGTGACCTTGACCTTCCATCTGCTATTGAATATGATTATTTTTATAAAGAAATTTACTTACAGTACTCTCTTGAATTTGCGAATCCTGAAAACTTTATATTTGATTCAACGTATGGCTTGACTGGCAAATTCATCATGCAACATTGTCTAAGACTGAAAAACTGGAATTGGAGAAAAGATCTTGGAAATCGAGTTTATAGAATCATCAACATAGTGCCAACTTTGCTCGGTTTTGTTTTTGGAATTCCGTTCAATGTCATTATAATTGTCTTGATATACCAGAATAAGAACACGAGAGGTGGCAATATGCACTTTTTAACCAACCAGGCTTTCATTGATGCACTTTACTTTTTACTAAGAGGTATAATGAAACTCCTTGAATTATTTAGCATGTCATTATTGATTGGGAATGAGGGATTCATTAGGCAACATCTTCTGCATGAAGGCAAAAGCTATGACTATGTTGTGAAGGATGTTGTCAAGGTTTGTCGAATAGTTAACTTTTTGAGATCAATAAACATGTACGCTTCTCCGTATATTCTATTACTAATTTCAGTAGAAAGTTCTATCTTCTGAATTTTACACAGCAGTCGAAGTATCTTACCACAATGAAGAGAATAGCTCTTGGTGGAGTATATGCTTTTTCGATTCTAATTGGCTTATTTTACGCGTATAACAGTGAATTTTTTATTTGGGTTAACCCATTGAATATGCTCGTCAANGAAATTTACTTACAGTACTCTCTTGAATTTGCGAATCCTGAAAACTTTATATTTGATTCAACGTATGGCTTGACTGGCAAGTTCATCATGCAACATTGTCCAAGACTGAAAAACTGGAATTGGAGAAAAGATCTTGGAAATCGAGTTTATAGAATCATCAACATAGTGCCAACTTTGCTCGGTTTTGTTTTTGGAATTCCGTTCAATGTCATTATAATTGTCTTGATATACCAGAATAAGAACACGAGAGGTGGCAATATGCTCTTTTTAACCAAACAGGCTTTCATTGATGCACTTTACTTTTTACTAAGAGGTATAATGAAACTCCTTGAATTATTTAGCATGTCATTATTGATTGGGAATGAGGGATTCATTAGGCAACATCTTCTGCATGAAGGCAAAAGCTATGACTATGTTGTGAAAGATGTTGTCAATGTTTGTCGAACTTTTTGAGGTCAATAAATATGTATGCGTCGCCCTATATTTTATTGCTAATTTCACTAGAAAGTTCTATCTTCTGAATTTCACACAACAATCCAAGCATCTTGCTACTATTCGAAAAGTAGCTCTTGTCATAGTATATACATGTTCAATTGTCATTGCTTATAACAGTGAATTTTTTACGTGGGCTAGTCATTTCAATATGTTAGTCAATAGTTTGAATTTCCAATGTACATATGGAATTGTTAAAAACATAAAAGACGTATTTTATTCTAGTGATTCAACTTTAACCTATTTACCTCTATATAACAGTAAATCCTGGAAAATCAACGGTGCATTTGACATAACAGTCAGCATTGGGATACCACTTGTATTGAGTTTTCTCATGTATTGTGTTACAATTTCTCAATTGGTTGCACAATTCATAAGAGCTTACCTCAGAAATATACATCTTACAAAAGTATACAAGCAAAAAACCCACATAACCGTTCTTTTTTTGATTTCATTATTTTTGTATGTCATTCTGTCATTGCCATTAATCATCGCAAAAGTCTCATTAATTTCTCTTGTGAAACCTTGGTTACTATTACTTACAAATATATCTTGAGCTTGACTTAAAGGCTTCTTGGTATTCTAATATTGAAATTGGCAATAATAGTCGTCTAAATTTACTTATCGCTGATGATATATATTTATTGATTGGTGTTGTAAATCCTCTAATATTCATATTTGGCCTTCGTGGAAACAGAGAGAGGCTGTACAATATGTTCATAAAACAGCCAAAAGAAAAATGATCCACAACTTCAAAGTATTAAATTATATTCTTTACTCAGAATTATGTACGCTTGTTTGCTCTGTTTCTGTATTTACTTAATTATTCTTGTTCCTTTACTATTATTATTATTATGCTTGTAGAGTCAGCAATATAAATTTTATAATATTTTAAATGCAAGCTTCATTTTATTATGAAATTAAATCTGTAAATTAAATAGTGATCAGAACGCGCAGTGGATGCATGTACTGAGAGAAGGGGAAAGAGGTCAATTGAACCATGCTCCTGGAATAGCTAGGATAGTTTAACTGCGTTACCCGCTAGTTCTGCAGGAAGAGGAACTACTCCAGCATAGGATATGACCAATGATAGGATATGAGCATTGTGGAGGCTAGGTAGTTTCTATTTTCCCATATCCACACTTTGCATTAATAGTTCCAAATTATTTTGCATTTTGCCATATGCCAGGGTTGGAAATAGGTTGGGTCGACTGATACTAACATATTAAGACATACTTAAATGGATTTTGTCAATGTTTTAGTAATATGGATCATGAATGTATTATCAAACGACATAATGCATGAAGCTGCATGCATCCAGGAGAGTCATATATTGTCTATATTTAATTTTCTTAACTTTCAATATATAAACATTTAATTTTAGTACTATTCGCATATTTTTACTTTTCAGTCGTATTTATATATTTTTCTAAAACAAAAACTTGTAAAAGTAGTGAAATAATAGGTCATCCTCGTAAAGAAACAACAAAATTATTTGGTATACTTGAAAAAAAATTCTTTAGTTATCACCATGACACAGCGCTGGAAAATTCTCGCGTAATTGTCTTAGTATTTCTGAATAAACTGTCAGTTACAATGAGGTCTGAGTGAATTGAAGCAGTTCAGCCATTTTTACTACACTTTACTAGTGTAATTTCTGCTCTAAATGTTGTTAAAAAGAAACTTACACTATTGCCAAGCTAAAAAGTTGAACTAATTGATTTGTTATATTTCATGCTGTTGTAACGCTGTGTTTGGCAACTTAATGAGAAAATTGCTCCGTGATTTTTGATAATGTTTCTGTAGCCATCAAACAACATCTTAACACAACAGATTTACTACTTAGATGCATTTCTGTATTGGTCAATTCATTTTCTCAGGCCAGATGCTTTTCGACATTTTTGGTATGTTACGCGCAAAAAATGTCTTCTGCTGAAGATTTTTTCATGAAATGCAAACACTAAACTAAATTTAATTTCGGAATTAAGTTGAAAAATTAATTAGTAGAGAATTAATTGCTCTTAATTTTAGTAGCGGTTTAGTGCGTCTTATTCTTCATATCCAAATGTTGTACTGCATTTAGTATATCCTATATACTAGCTGTTTTTGTAGCAAGCTCAAATCGTGCATTTTTAAATTAGTTTTTGCATAACCATTTCGCTGCTCAAACAGTGTCATAGAAAAGCCTACAAAATCTCCCAATTTTCACTATCGAAGATGACATTGCAAAGAAAACTTGATTTAATAAAGTCATTGAACGGTTTGCATCTTGTAAGCAAAGAAAAGTTACTTCTTGACATTGAACGTCTATAAAACAGAACAACATTATAGTTTTTAAATTTGCTATGTATTTCCTTATTATCAATAAAATAATTTTGCAACCTCCTTAGAAAGTTTAATGGCCTAAATTACATAAAAATTACTATCTGAAATATAAAAAAATACAGAATACCCTCACCTATTCATGGTTCCCCATTAGCTGCCCCTCATATTCGTGGATTAGGCTCTTAAAACTAACACATGTGTTGTACGCATAAAAATGACTATGCTATGCGGTGTTACTGTTTTTTTATTAAAATATTGTTGCAGTACAAAATTCAAATGTGTTTACATTATCATTACTATATTAGTGAAATACATAACTGCATGCAATATTACTACATTATTACTATATTAATGAATAAGATTGTCGTTAGAAAGTGTTTGGGAAGAATTTATAATCTCATACATAGTCGTTTAAAAACTGCATCCAATGTTCGCGGTATTTCGCTATTCGCGGGGGAGTAAAGAACGTAACCCCCGCGAATAGCAAGGGAATATTGTAGTAGCGAATGTTAAGGGCGTGCTTTGCTAACCATTTTTGTCCAAACTTTTTCCAGATTTTTGCATAAACAAAAATCCGCAATGCAGCACACAAAACTCATGACAAAAGTTTGGACGAAAATCCGCAATGTAGCACACAAAAATCCTGAAAAAATTTAAACGAAGATCCACAGTGTAATATACCACTTCAAACATATTGTGAAAATAATTTTGTGAGCGGTTTGTTCTCTGGGATTTTTCGGAACTACTTGAAATTAAGTAGACGTCAATCAAATATTGTTATTACATTACGTTTTACTTCAATCGAAATTGCCACAAGGTTCAGTCGGGTCAGAAAAAAAGTGACCAGTTCCAACTCTGATTTGAAACATCAGATGTAAAATCTTCTCAAGGAGTGCTCCCAGTTCTAGTGTTAATAAATTTTATTTCGCAGTCTCGCTTTTTACATATAATTTCATCTATCTTCTAAAAAATCTACAATTCACCACAATTGATAGTTATCCAATTTTTGACGATAGATGGCATTCAGCAATTGGATACCTCTGTCAAAACGACGCCGAAATGGCTTCCAAAATTAATAATTGTAGTTTTTCGACTGCAAATCGATACTCCACCATCGATTCATAGTCGTTTCGACATCAATGTGTATATTGGAATATTCCAATAACTTACTGCCCTCCCCAACTTTTGTCTAAAACTAATTATAGACCTAAAATTGTTTGTGTAGCATACCAAAATCAACAAAAGCTGTTTGTGTAGCATGGGCTTTACTTTCGTAATTGGAGAGTACCTTCGATTTCATAATTTTATCTGTAATTGATGTATTTAATGCACGCTGCTATTCTTCTTGAACTTCTACACAAAATACGTCCTTGCCCATTTTATATTCCTTCCACCATTCAATCAATTATTCAGCCCGAACATCCGCCCACCTCGAGTGCTGTTATTGTTGATATTTCCTATTGATTTCATTTCAATAATAAAGGCCAAACAAAAACAATAAAACGTTTCGTATTATTTATAATGGTACAAGATGTTGTAAGCAGTGGCGGCTCGTGCATGCAAAATTTAGGCAAGCAAATATTTTTTTGTGTAACCAAAATAGTGTAAATTATAAACCATGAAAAATTTATTTATAAAGGAAAACCCCGAGACAATTTTTTCCAGAAATTTATCTGTAATATTATTATAGAAATAAGTTCAATAAAATTGCTAATGATTTCTGTAGTTTTTTCTCCTCTAATCGGTTATTCTTCTATTTGTTTAAAATTTCTTTAACCAGAAAATAATCATTCTGCAAGACAGTGATCAAAACCCAATAGTTTGTATTAATTCAAATATTTACATATTTTCGGTAAGGCAGTCAATAAATCATGCATTTCAAAATATTGAATAAGAATTTTGTCGATTTTTAAAATTGAAGGCATGTTGATGATAGAAATCTTGAGATAAATTCCAATTTTTTTTCAAGATTGAGTAACTTTGATTAGAAAATGAAAATTACATTTAAGTTTCTCAAAAATTTTTAAAATTTATTTTCAAATGTATCACCTTAAAATATCCACATATTTTATTTTTTGAATGAATTGGTAACACATTCGTAGAAAAAATTAGTCTTAAATTCATAATTGTTATAAATTTTCTAAATTCTGTAAGGAAAAACAAATGGCTACCACTTTATATTTAAGAATATTGTACAAGGAATCCGTGAGGTAAAAAATGCGAAAAAACTATATAGCAGATAGGAGCCTCGCTTAAATATATTTCTGTTTCTGGTGCTGCTTGAATGTAAAAATTTTTCTGATTTATTTAAATAATAAATATCATGTTTACTTTTGGGTAATCGTATTGAATTATAATATTAGTAGTTCTTTTAGGCTCTTGGGTAGACTATGTGATTGGTCACGCGTGATCTGTCACATTTTGGTAAAATCGCACTTCTAACTACCGAGATAATTAGTTATGTGACGATTTTCGTAACTTTTCTTCGTAACAATCACGTAGTCTAACCTAGGGTTTTCGAGTCGAGTTCGAGTTACTCGGGCCGAGTTCGAGTTTTTACGTTTCGAGTTCGATTAATTTTTTAAATGAAATTCCGATTTCAATCAAGTTTTTTCTAATTCCGAGTTTTTTAAGGTAAAATATGTATTTTACAATAATTCTAAGCTAAAAAAAGTTTTTGTGATTGGTAAGAAAATTGATATTTAAAGAAATTTAATTGTTACGCTATTTTCGAGTGGTTTTTCGAAAGAGTTCGAGTTCTTAACATTCCGAGTACTCGAAAACCCTGCTCTAACCGTAGTCTTACAATGGAATTAATTCAAGGTGAAGCAATGAGCAGAATGCTTGCTTTGCTAGCTAAATCTTCGCGCGATGAATTGAACAAAACGGATGTAATTTTATCGCTTGAGCGAGCGTAGGTACAGCATTAAGGCGCAATCATTCCATGATTTTTAAAGCAAATCGTAATAAATTATTTCTTAATTCAATTCATATTATTACTTGATTCTTGAATAATTTACGATTTGTACATTTAGATCAAGGACTAATATATTTATTATGTCCTTGATTTGTACAGTTGTAAGTTCATGCAAATACAAATATTAAAAAATTATTGGGCAAGCACTGCTTGCCTTGCTTACACGCAGGTTGTAAGACGTCTTAAGGTACCTTTTCTAAACATCTTATAAAACACCAATTCTAAGCGTGGCTGAGTGTCATCTAGTGTCCACAAATGATATTTAAAACGACTTCTAAACGATTTCTAAAAAATGTCATTGTGATCCAAGGAAGAAATTAAGTATAGGAATTTCTCATACTTTTTGCTAAGCAAGCTAGTGTTCATTCTCCATACATCTTGCCCTTTTTGTTTATCAGTTAAAATGGTTGTGAATGGGTCATTCCATATAAAATTACACCTAAAGCCTAAAAACCAAATTACTGATATTCAATTTATAATGACGTTAACTACCGTTGATATTGTTGAAATTTCACTGTGTAATGCGCATTTTGTGTATAGCATTGTGATTTTCCCACAATAGACGTGTTTATTATTAATAGATCAAAGACATAGAAAGTCTGCAATTTCTGAGGCATGTATTTTTAGCATAACTTCTGATCTATAACATGCTTTGTTATGATTTTTTTTGAATTTCATATTAATGTATTCATAAACTTCTCGTTTTATCATTTTTCTTAAAGTTAGGTGTAAGATTTTAGCGTAATTGATCTAAATTTTTCAATGATATTCATTGTCCTGTAGCGTAACAAAATAATTAAATATTTTATAAATATGATGAATCAATGTGTAAGCACACAAGCTAATATATTTCAATGTGCTCTTCAAACAAATGTAGCAGCAAATTCAAATGGTTTACTTCACTATTTTAATTACTTAATTTATATGTGTGAATTTGATTTTGTCCTGTAGCGTAACAAGATCATCATATGACCTGTTAGAACCAAATTGAATCATAGTTTATTGAAAGCATTACACAGGCTTGGAAATGAGTAGACACGTGGGTCAGCTCCGGTTGGATTGGGTCAAAAATTAGCCGGGTCGGACCAAGGCTCAAGATTCAGAATGCCCCTTCATTGAAATTGAACACATATATGTTAGTTTATGTGATCAGATCGTACATTAATCTTATTTTAATGGGATTTTTAAAATTATATTAACCCTATTTCCACCAGGGATACGTTTTTGTAATGCAAATCGATTTGTCCGAATTTTTGAACAATTTTATCCAAGACTGTTAAGAAATATTGAATGCTTTTTGCATGCATACATATTGTTGTTGGCCTTCTATTACTATTTTCATTGTGGCTATTTGGTTTGGCTGCAACTGCAAAACATATGCAATATGAGTGACACTAGAAACCATTCTAAAATGGAAGTATTTGCCTTTCTCTCAAAACTTTTCAAAAATTTCAATTCAACATCCAAAAAGTTAGTTGCTGGTCTGATGGGAAAACATGTCAATTTAAAAACAAGTATCTTGTTTGTTGTCCTGGGATTCTTTCCAAAAAGTTTGGTAAGGAAATTCAATGGAATTATTTTCGCCTGGTCATGGGAAGGGCGTTTTTTTGTATGAGTGCAGCATTCAAAAGAAGAGTGTTGGAAGAATTAAGGAGGAGGCGAGCAATTGTTAACAATGTTGATGATTATTGTGACGTCTTCAATGATAGTGATACCAATATAACTGTAATTAAAATAAAAGAAAAAGAGATTGAAATTCTATGTCTTGAAGAAAATATTTTTAGGAAGTTTGAGGAGTGTGATCCTGTGAAAGGTATTATGGGGCATTTTTGAATTGACATCTCAAGATAGCTTCGAATTGCATAAGCTCGCAAATAAAGTAAAGGCAACAATCTGTAGAATGCCATTTCTCCGCCAAATGCTGCCTCATCTTGATAGTGACTCGTTTAACTCGGAAGATTCATTCAAATTTCAATTTTTCAGAGAAATACCACTAAAAAATTTTTTCTTGGCATCAGCCATAAAGATCATGTAATTGTAATGCATGAACATAAGTGGTATGTTGGTGAGGTGCAAAGCATTGAAAGGAAAGATAACGAAGTATTTTTCAAAATGTCATTCTTTACCCCATCTGGCCCATAATATATATTCTTTTGGGTACGATCCAGTGATATAGGAATTTATCCGTTTTAAGAAATATTGTGCAAGCTGAACGAGCCACTTCAGAAGTCAGGTCGTACATTTTTTCTCAAGATCTCTTTTTTACACGAAAGTAAATTGGCAGTGAATAAACTTGGCTGTTTTAATATTTTAAATCAATTTTGTTTGTTTTGCCAAATTTGAAATTATGTCCTGTAGCGTAACGTGTTTTTTGGATCTAAATTAGACCTCATGATTAAAGTGAATATTAGTTTTATAATATTTTAAAAGTTAATGATAGCATTAGATTACAAAACCCCAAATGTTACATTATAAGATTGATGGAGAACAGAAAATAATTATAAAAATTTAAAAAATTTTGTTCTTACAATTTTTGTCATATAGCACAACGTAAATAGAATGCTTAAGTGATGGTGGTACTCTACTATGTAAGGCTAAACATACATCTGATGGAAATCTTCTGGATAAATATAGTGTAATTGAATAGTAATTAAATATATGTATTAAATGGCTAAATATATATATATATATATATATATAAGCATCTTATAGTTTAAATTTATCAAAACATGTCTTGTAGCGTAACATGGAATGATCCGAATAATGATTAATTGTCGGAACATTTAAAAGATAGTACTTTTGATTGTCAATATTTAAATCTTGCGTAGCAAAACAGCACTCAATCAGAGGCGATAATTCAATAATTTTCATTAATATTCTCAGAATATATACATTGCAAGGACTTAGGTAGGGCCATCAACAGTATAAACATTTTGGAAAAACAGTTGGAAACAAAAACAAATACATTATAATTCTTAATGTATGGAAGTGTATGGTTGAGGTCTAAATAGGCTTAAATTATTGTTACACATTTTCGGAAAATATGCATCAGCCATTTTTTATTGATGTTGTGAAGTAATACTTTATTATAAAACTATCATGAAAAGTCCAAACAAACATTCTAAGTTAATAATACCATAATATATAAAATTGCGATCACCCTACTATAATATGGCTTTAATTGACAAATATATTCAAGCATTTTAAGATAAATAATTCTAAAAATTATATTTCAAAATACTAGTGGTAGCAATAATTAATACAAATAGATGGTTTACTTTTTTTAGGTCTAAATTATCTGAATCATCCTGTAAATGTATATTTCTTAAGAATAGTAAACTATCATATTAGAGCAATAAGTCAAAGCTGAAATACTTAACCTCTAGTACACTAAAATTCACGATTAAACAAACAATATTGAGAAGGTTCTTTAGACATACATGTAAACATGTAATTCATAAATCTAAAAACTATTTCTAATACTAGTGAATTTACTACTTTGAAATCAGTAGTAGCAAACTAACTTTAATAAAATGATTATAAAACAAAACTATTAAAAAATACATTATAATTAAAATGTGTTTATTACAAGTGGTCAGAAAGCTTTTAACGAATGAAAGTTTAAAAGCCCATTAACTAGTGAACTGTTTTCAATTGGTTATGCGGTGTAAGTCTTATATCCAGTAGATGTTACTTTGGTAAATGGTAAGTGTAAATTTGCTAAATATCAATGATTTTCCACCTACATAAATATATATTATAAGATAGAAAATTATGTTTTTCATTAGCATACTCGCCATGTTCAACTTTTATTAATTTTAAAATATTTCTATGATTTGGCCCAAAACAGATCAATTCTTTTACAAATGGAATAATTGTTTAAAGATCACATACAACTATTATTATTAAGGACGTAAATATGTGAGAAGTAGAGAGTCAGTCGCCTCTTCTCTAAGCACAAAGTAAAAATGTTTGTTTTGAAATGGACTAACAATAATCACACCAAGATTTAATCCCCATCAAATTTTCCGAAATTTTCTGTCTATACATGTATATATTAGTATATGTATGTTACACAAATACACAATTCTATGGGTATTGATTTGAATTTTGCTAAACATTTGTTTTTTGAAGTGGTATCCCTGATAGTGAATTAAGTTATTCATTAGGACTGTTTTAAAGGCAGGACTATTTTTATTATAGCCTACATTACATTGTAAACTTCAAATTAGAATTGAATATGCATTTCAATTATATTTCAAATTGTTTGGTTACTATTATAATTGCATTATATTGATTCAATTTATATCAAATTTAGTAATGTACTAGTATTTCTACAAGTACATATATATATATATATATATATATATATATACTAGATATATATATATATATATATATATATATATTTATATATATA
>CABFPE010000254.1:1036476-1049754 GCA_900660155.1 Hofstenia miamia
ATGATGAGCTAGATAATCTATTAATTTTAAGATGTATAAATTTGTAAAAAACCTCTTTCACTTACAGTTAAGCATAGTGCATAATCTACGCCGCACTTTCACTAGTTATTTGCTGACGTCACATGGCACTGTTTAAATTTCTTGTAATGAACAGTTTCCTGAATATTGCTATGGTGAAAATGGCAATTAATTTGGAAAATATTATTATATTTTGAAGTATATTATTACATTGGGTAAATTTAAGGATTACGAAACTATTTCATAATTTGCATAAACAGGAATAAAGATACACACTAATTATACTCTACCAATGTTTTCAGCAACTTGTTTTATTTAACTAGGCACCATATTAATGACTAAAATTTGTATATTTAAAAGAAAATAGGCTTAATGACGTCAGACGTAAATGATCTCTAATTATCTAAATGTGCAAGTAGGATCAAATCGTTTCATTTTCAACCTAAATCTCAGGGGGTCGTTGAATAAAATACAATATTTTTGAAAATAAAATAGTGCTTCTTCTAAAATGGTTGACTTTCTTCAAAGTCAAAATCAGCTTACATTTAAACCAAAATTACATCTTCTAAAGTGATCAGATAAAATCGATTACCATTTAAAGGGCATTCAATGTGGATTATTCATTTTGAATATCGTTTAGTATGTGTGTTTAAGACATAAACATCAATGGCAGTAAGATTATGCACAGTATACCCAAAGGAATTATGCATAACAATGGATGTCCAATTGGAAGAATCTACACTGTGTAAAATGTAGTGCTGTGCAGATAAGACTTTTTCAGTCCATTTATCCGACCGCCCTTCTATGCTTTGTACCAGTACCCGGCACTCCCAGTAAAATTTACCCGTATCCGGCCGTTACCCGTGGCCGTCCACAGATACATTACTTTTGTTTTTTAGGAAGCATAAACAATTATAGCTTTTTAGGAAGCATAAACAATTATAGCAAATTTAATAACAATGAAAACAATAACTGAAATATAAAAAAGAAAATATTACAAATTTGCAAGCGAATAGAAAGATATTAATCCATCAAACTGTCTTTTTCTATGTTCTATGGTTAGCCCCCCTCAGCTCACTTCAAACTCCAATGAGAAACATGTTTATGGTTAATAAATACATGTCTTACCTAACCGCATGCAGCCATTAATAAGGCCGTAGGCATCAGTAAACTAATGCCCATGTTCCAAAGTTTGTCTAACATCAATGAGCTCCTTTGCAATAGCACGCTCATAGACCCGTTCAACCAGGACTACGTGGAGGGTAGCTATTAGAATTCACCTTAAACAGTAGGCCATCAATTTGATCTTAAACTTAACCATTTTACCCGACTTTTAAAAGTTTTACTGGTACCCGGCCTACCCATGACAAATTTACCCATATCTGGCCGCATCTGCAAGTACGGCCTGGTAAAAACCGCGGGTAAACCCATACCCGCACAACTTTAATAAAGTTGTCGATTGAGCTAAAGAATAGAGTTATCCAACTTCATAATTTTCTTATTAACACCATTTTACTGCATATTTTAATTCACCACTACATTCCTTCAAAACCCAACATGTATATCTAAAAACCATTCAGTGTGAGAAATTCTAAGAGATTCAGTGAATTTTCACTGAGAGTATGGACTTTTTGATTGTTTGTTTACGTTGTATACAATCATAAGTGTTAATATAGATGATATATGGGATGGATTGGTAGACATTTCTTGTGGTGGGCCGAATAATGTCACCGCACGATACCCCTGATACTTTCCTTTAAAATGATGTTACGTCATTAATCACTAACATATTTTCGACAGAAAAGCGTAAGGCATCCTTCACTAAATCATCTTCAATACTGTGTCAAATTAAAGTGTGCAGCTGGACTATACTTCCCATCAACAAAATGTCTGAATATTTGTTTTATTTTTCAGAAACAATTGAATTAAAAAATGTTTTGTCCAAAGTAGAAGCAAATTATGTTTATCCAACATAGGAGAATTGTATTTTAACATAAATGCTATATTTTATTATGCAATAAGTAATTATTCAGAACTTTGAGAAAATGTTTATTTTTAGAAAGTGCAAGGTATTGATTATTTTTAGAAATGTATTTTACTTCTGAAAAATTCAGCCATTTATATTTATATTATTTCATGCTTATCCACAATTTGGAAATTTACATTTCCTTCCTATAATATGAAATGAAATTCGTCATATGTCTTACTGAAAGCATGTATATAAAAACCTGTAATAATATTGATTTTTTTCTTTTGCTTCATAGAGAATTTGTCAACATTTATATTAAAACAAAAAATTATTTAAACGACATTTGAAGTTAAAATTGTATATAATTTAGACACGTTTTACATATGTTGCAATCATTCTCTATCTGTGTTTACGGATTGCCTCAAACCAGAACTGCCCCACTTTACAAAATTACAATAAAGAATATGGCTTCACCCAATACCAATTTAAAGACTATTGCTACTATGCTTTTTACAACAATGAAACCACCTGGACAGAATCAAGAGCCAAACAAGTTTGTCTTTCATATGGAATGAAGCGGGCTAGTCACCATCTTGATGACATTGAATTTATGAAGTTCCAGAATACTAAATTAGATTTTGTAAATGACTATGCTGCTCTCGAAACCGGATGGAAGGTTTATTACAACCCTAATTTTCATTTGGCGTATCTTGTTGATGACTACAATAACACTCGTCCACTATGGGATGTACTGAACTATACTAAAAATGAAAGAACTTTTTATGACCCATACTATTCTCCATATAGTCATTGGTCGGGTTGTTTGTCACTATACAATGAATATGAAGGGCAACCCTTTCGATTCACATGGATTGATTGCAACGATAAATTTTATGATTACATTTGTGAATCCTACGTTAACTGTACAGAGAGTTCTGTTGAAATTGACGGCATATGCTATTACTTTAAATACGTAGATTATGAAATTACAAAAGCAGATGCAAAAAAATTTTGCAATGATTCTGGAATGATTCTTGCAGAGACCAACCTAGACAATTTTAACGTCTTAAGAGAGTTATCAAAGATATGGGCCCTATATCGCTGGACAATTCACGTTGGAGTAAACTTAAATACTCAATATCCGCATCCAACCCTGGGGAAATTTTACACAGATTCCGGAAGGAAACTCAACTTTTCAAAATATGAAACCACAAGAGCAGACATTTCGATTTTCATGGGCTCCACATATATAAGAAGCAATTGGGATTTCAATGAAGCAGTAATTCAATATAAAGTATTGAAAGGGGAATCTGGGGAACCAACTCTTCTTTATGAAATCAATGAGCACCAAGGAGTTATTTGTGAATATGAGATCCAAAATAGTAAGTAGGCTATGCTGCAATTATATTTTTTACTTTATTATTTGCTTGAGCAATCCTCTTTCTTCTTGATGTGTTTCTTAATGTTAAAATGCATTCACTCTTAGGAAAAGTGGAAAATGTGTAGGATATTAACAAAATTTCTTACATGTTAATCAAAAAAATGAAACATTTATAGTTAGTAATGAGTTTTCATTGGTATGCATCTAATGTTGTACGACATGCATTTTGAAAATACAGTCAACTGATTATCATCATGATACTTATCCAAAAATTTGTTAGTTATATTTATTTGCATCATTTTCTAGAAAGCTGGACTAATCATTCACTTAAAAGTTTCCAAAAGGACAATTTAAGATATTTGATGTTCAGAAGATACTTTAGAGTTTTTCTCTTAAGTTTTTGAAATTTAATTGATAGGCCTACAACATTCAAATTATTTTTTGGTATTCAACATGCTATGCAGATGTCGTTGAAATTTTCAATCAGAGGTTGTCTTAAAGTCAAAGTAAATTCTATGCATTGTAGGTTCAAAAGTTGTTTACTAGTAATAAAAATCTTTATTTGTTAATTGAAATACTCGCAAAATTTGAGCAGACACATAATAGAAATTACCGACTTAAATTAAATAGCCTTGATGGTATTAAACGTCGTTTATATCAGTCGTTTATTTGACATTCTTTATTTTACCCGCAGGTTAAGAGTATCTAAAATATATTAACCAAGCGATAAATAGCATATTGACATTAACTGATTGCTTTCAATCGATTGTTATAAGATTGAATAATTTCAGACCAAAAACTTATTATTGTAAGTTATGTAAATCTGAATATATCAGATATTATTGTCACGGCATAGGTGGAAAAACATATGCGAATACTCCTACTGTAGATGGCAAAACATATGCGTATACTCCTACTGTAGGAATTCCGAACTAATCTCTTAGATGCTCAGGTCTTAAGATATAGCAAGACAACACCAGTATTGATGTATAATGTCGTATAGAAAACTAGCCTCAACTGGAAAATTATCTAGAATACATTTTACAGCAGCGATCTAAATAATTTGCTGCAAGTACTCAAATTCCACAGCTCAGAATAATTGAACTGCTGAAGACCATCGCCTAGATACTTCAATCTTACCAAGTGGAAAATTTGGTTATGCTATCGTTAATTGAAATTTCATAGTTTAATTGAATTTCAGCAGTTTAAATATCATTTCAATTGTCAGCATATCATAAAATCATTCTTTATAATGCTTTGAAAGAATACTTCCAAGTTTAATTTGCTAATAGTAGTTTCACAGAAACCAAGCGATCAAAAATATTAAAATTGGTGTCAGCGTCAATCAAATTAGCTACAATATGGTGGAAATATTCTGAAAAGTTTCGAAATTTTGTAGTAGAAAAAGTGTTCGTTTTGGAATCATAGATCTGCTCTATTTGAAATGTATAAGCTTACGTCGTAAATAATAATTTAAAAGGTGTTAAGCATTATAAATCCAAATTGTTGAATATTATTCATGATGTACAGAACTTCTGAAACTGTTCCAGAGGTCTAATATCAGTACATTTTTTGAAAATATTGAGAAAATAGACACTTAAAAATGCATTTCATGATCCTAGATTTTAAATTTTTCAATATTTTTTACAAAAAATTTTTTGATTTATATAGTCAAAGTCAAATTTGGAAACCTGACGGGGGGCATTCTACAATGTCCCTTCCCTCTGCTTACGCCACTGTTACTATTAGCAAAACCTACTGAGGCAAAATATAAAAGTCAAAGACTTACACAATGAAAGTTAGTCACTAATTGAAGTATAATTGGAGCATGAGCCAATCATTGATGATATAACAAAGAGAGATTAAATGACATATATTAACACGCACAAAAGTATTTCACATGCTGCAATCTGATGATATAAGTGTAATTGATTAGAACTGCAACTAGTGTTTTTAGGGATAGCAAACACTTTTGGTTTTAGGATTGAATTTCATTTCATTAGAAGTAACCCAATAATGCAAGCCTAAAGTAAATATTCATAAGATTGCTAACCATTAACATCATCAGCAGTGACATAAGTTCCATATTAACCTCACTAAGCACCTTTTGCTTTCTTACCCTCACAGAAATGAGAGTTCACATTCTTTTTGTATAAAGCTATTATAAATATCATTTGTGTCTTTATCAATGAGAAAATAACGAAGGTTAGATTGCAAGATGAGTTACTCATCCCTTCTATAACATTATCATTGAGTTCAATAATATCATTTATATTTTCCAAGTCCTGATTTCTCACTCAAAATAGTATAGAGTATTTTTGCAATAACTAGAACGCTAGCCCTGAAAACAATTTCTTGATTCAGAAATGGCAGAGACTTATTTATTCTTGATCTAAATCTTTTGCGTTCAGATCTTATGCCATTTCAACTTGAACCATATCATGGAAACCAAGCTCAAAAGCGTACAGTTTTCCTTTTGTTTTAGTTTTGTATATAATATATATGTTCAAGATACGGAAGACTCAGCTACTGGTGTGATCTACAATTTGGGTGGGTAATTCTTTCTTACCTTCTGCACAGGCAGTTTGAATGTTTACGTTCTTCAAATATTTTTTTCAATCATTTAATATGTTGCAAAAATGGTTGCTATGCTGTTTACTGTACTACAAACCTAACCTTTGTCATCGATTTTTCTTGGAAACTAAAATCTAAGTAGTGCCAAAATAAATATATGACCACGAACATTAGTGTAAAAAACTAGCAGTTTTGTACACATAAATGTCTATTCGATAAATCTCTCTCTTTCTGTCTCTCTCTCTCTCTACTATAAAGCTAGCTACTAACCAAGACAAAATGAATTAAACTTCTTAGTACTGATAAATGAGATTTAAATAGTGTCATATACATTACAAGAAATTTAAACAGTGCCATGTGACGTCAGCAAATAACTAGTGAAAGTGCGGCGTAGATTATGCACTATGCTTAACTGTAAGTGAAAGAGGTTTTTTACAAATTAATATATCTTAAAATTAATAGATTATCTAGCTCATCATCAATTGTTTAAACGCTATTGGTTTACTATGCAATGCAAAAAAAATTTGTTTGTAGCCATAGTTGTTCACCCGTCAAAATTTTGCAAAAAATTTTATCCCATATGTCAATTTATAAAGGGAAAAATGAAGTAGATGCAATTGAATATAATTTCATGAAAATGTCAACACGCCAATGTTCAAATACATCATCAATTCTAATTGGTTAATGCTAATACTATAAAATAATGCAAAGATCATATCTATATCATTTGAATTTCTCACGTCAATTTTGCATTTAATGAATTTAAGAGGTAAGTTAAGTCGGGCGAACAAGGGAAATACCTTAAATTATATAATATTGAAGAGGATCAAGACAAATTTTTTCTGGCAATGTGTGTAATAGACGCATTTAAAAAAGATTATTCAAAATATATTTAAAGTATGTTTTATATCATGTATATGATTGCGTCATTTTGTTTTGGCTTTATATACGAGTGACCGCTTCAACAACCCCCCCCCTTTTCATCGAGATGCTTCAACTACATGAATCCTCAAGGGTTTCGAGTGCAAATAGTTAGCATATAGAACTTTAGCCTTTTGATTTTGATTAAAGGTGCATAGAAGACTTTGCATTCAATCTTGATTTGTTAATATTTGACATATAATTCAATCGATTCAGTATCAATCACTAAGACCTCAGATAGTTAAAAAGCGTGAAGAACTTATGATTTTAAATAACACTAGCATCAACTCTGTATATAAATATAAAAACATTATCCACTATACGCATAACTTAACTCCTTTTGTAGCATTATTTGTTTTACTAAAACTTAGGTATTTTATGAACACATATTTCTAGTTTCTATAGTAAATCTTCCAAAGATTAGTATCAAAATAGGGTATTCATTTAAAAAATCTGTTCAATGTGCTTTCAAAAGCAACTTTCATATAATTTATATTTATGGAAATTGAAGAATAATAATTAATTTAGAGGATGCAATTATTGAAAGAGACGAAGTCATTGAAACCGATTACTGCGACCTTGTTCTGCCATCTGCGATTGAATATGATTATTTTCATTCACAAATTTATTTACAGTACTCTCTTGAATTTGCGAATCCTGAAAACTTTATATTTGATTCAACGTATGGCTTGACTGGCAAGTTCATCATGCAACATTGTCCAAGACTGAAAAACTGGAATTGGAGAAAAGATCTTGAAAATCGAATGAACGAAGGAGTTCTTCTTTCAAAGACTCATTATCGAGTTTATAGAATCATCAACATAGTGCCAACTTTGCTCGGTTTTGTTTTTGGAATTCCGTTCAATGTCATTATAATTGTCTTGATATACCAGAATAAGAACACGAGAGGTGGCAATATGCTCTTTTTAACCAACCAGGCTTTCATTGATGCACTTTACTTTTTACTAAGAGGTATAATGAAACTCCTTGAATTATTTAGCATGTCATTATTGATTGGGAATGAGGGATTCATTAGGCAACATCTTTTGCATGAAGGCAAAAGCTATGACTATGTTGTNTGCATAATTCCTTTGGGTATACTGTGCATAAGCTTACTGCCATTGATGTTTATGTCTTAAGCACACATACTAAACGATATTCAAAATGAATAATCCACATTGAATGCCCTTTAAATGGTAATCGATTTTATCTGATCACTTTAGAAGAAGCACTATTTTATTTTCAAAAATATTGTATTTTTTTCAACGACCCCCTGAGATTTAAGTTGAAAATGAAACGATTTCATCCTACTTACACATTTAGATAATTAGAGATCATTTACGTCTGACGTCATTAAGCCTATTTTCTTTTAAGCATACAAATTTTAGTCATTAATATGGTGCCTAGTTATATAAAACAAGTTGCTGAGTATACAAGTTCGTAGAGTATAATTAGTGTGTATCTTTATTCCTGTTTATGCAAATTATGAAATAGTTTNTGGGAATGAGGGATTCATTAGGCAACATCTTTTGCATGAAGGCAAAAGCTATGACTATGTTGTGAAGGATGTTGTCAAGGTTTGTCGAATAGTTAACTTTTTGAGATCAATAAACATGTACGCTTCTCCGTATATTCTATTACTAATTTCAGTAGAAAGGTTCTATCTTTTGAATTTTACACAGCAGTCGAAGTATCTTACCACAATGAAGAGAATAGCTCTTGGTGGAGTATATGCTTTTTCGATTCTAATTGGCTTATTTTACGCGTATAACAGTGAATTTTTTATTTGGGTTAACCCATTGAATATGCTCGTCAACAGCATTAACTTCCAATGCACTTATGGAATTGTAAAAAATATTAAAGACGTACTTTATTCTAGTGATTCAACTTTAACCTATTTACCTCTATATAAAAGTCAATCTTGGAAGATCAACGGTGCATTTGACATAACTGTCAGCATTGGGATACCACTTGCATTGAGTTTTCTCATGTATTGTATTACAATTTCTCAATTAGTTATACAATTCATAAGGGCTCACTTCCGAAATAAACAACTTACAAAAGTATACAAGCAAAAAACTCATATAACTATACTTTTTTTGATTTCATTGGCTGTATATGTATTTCTGTCCGTACCATTAATCATCGCAAAACTATCACTAATGTCTCTTGTAAGCATTGGTTACCATATCTTAGAAAGATATGTTGAGCTTGATTTGAGAGCTTCATGGTATTCCAATAATAAAATTGGCAATAATACCCGTCTAAATTTACTTATTGCTGATGATATATATTTATTAATTGGGGTTGTAAATCCTCTAATATTCATATTTGGGCTTCGTGGAAATCGAGAGAAGTTATTCAGGATGTTTTCAAGAAGGCAAAGAATAAAAAGTTCTACAATTTCAAATCATTAATGTATATTAGTTATCAACTCTGAACATTCGTTTTCCCATTTTCTGTGTGTCTTACTATCTCTGTTAACTGAGTTGTTTCAGTATTACCTCTTTTAATATTTTCAATTCGCATTTGTAATTGTAGTATACTGTAATTACCTGTACGTTGAATATATGACCTCATTAACCAATTAAGTATTTGAAAAAAACAACTACTGTAATATATATATATTTAATTTCCAACTCCTAAACATTGCATTCAAATTAAATATGGAACTGGTAAAATAACTACTTTCCCTAGAAAATGCAAAACCAAATGCCTTTAAAACAATTGAATGCAATTGAAAAAATTAGCAGTAATGCCAGTTTTTATATGCTGGCAATGTTAGAAATTTAATGAAGTTTTTATTAAATGCATTTTCTCTCAATTACCCTATTTATTTTGGCCTCCTCTACAATAGTAAATTGCTTGCTAGAATGCAGTCAGACTTCTGCAGATGCAGAAGGAAGTCAGGCAAGAAGAAGAAGTAATCACAACTGCAAAGCTGAAGGAGGCTCTAAAGAAGATGAGGTACATGGGTATTGGCTGAAAAAATTCACAAGTGTTCATGAGAGACTAGCAGTAGCATTTAAGGAGTGTGTGGTGAGTGGGTGTCCAGAGTGGATGGCAGTTGGAAGGACATTTCTGATACAGAAGGACCAAAGAAAGGTAGTGAGGCAAGGAACTTCAGGCCAGTAATATGTCTGCTAACAACGTTGAAATTGCTAACTTCAGTGATTTCAAGTAGGCTGGCATGTTACTTAGAACAGAATAGGTTGATACCAGAGAAGCAGAAGGGATGTAGGACAAAGACGAGAGGCAGCAAAGATCAGTTGTTGATAGACCAGGCAGTGGTGGAGGATTGTAGAAAAAGGAAGACAAACTTGGCGATGGCATGGATAGACTACAGGAAGGCATATGACAGCATATCACATAAGTGGGTATTGAAGACGTTAGAGGCTAATGGAGTTTCGCAGAAATGGGTTGAGTTTCTAGAGAGAGAGATGGGAAAGTGGCAGACTGAGATAGATGGGCATAGGTTGAGGTTTAGACAGGGTATATTCCAGGGAGACAGCTTAGCGCCACTACTGTTTGTAGTTAGCTTAATACCTATCACAGAAAAGTTAAAGGAGACAGGCATAGGGTATAAGATGGAGAAGAATGGTAGAGCAGTGAGTCACCTGTGGTACATGGACGACCTGAAGATGTACGCTAGTTCAAGGAAGATGTTGCAGAAGCAAGTGGAGACATTGGAGAAGGCAAGCAGAGATTCAGGGTTGGAGTTTGGATTAGGAAAGTGTGCAGCAGTGACAATGACTAGAGGCAAGTGTGTGGATGGGGATGGCTTGAGGACAAGCAGTGGGGATAAGATTGAGGAAGTTAAAGAGGGGTACAAGTACTTAGGTGTGGTAGAGAAAAACAGAACAGATCAAGAGGAGATGAAGATGAGGTTAAGGAAGGAATACAAGAGGAGAGTAAGGAAGGTACTACAGAAGTCAGCATTGAATGGGCAGAATAGTATAAAAGCAATTAATACATGGGCGATANAGCAGAAGGGATGTAGGACAAAGACGAGAGGATGCAAAGATCAGTTGTTGATAGACCAGGCAGTGGTGGAGGATTGTAGAAAAAGGAAGACAAACTTGGCGATGGCATGGATAGACTACAGGAAGGCATATGACAGCATATCACATAAGTGGGTATTGAAGACGTTAGAGGCTAATGGAGTTTCGCAGAAATGGGTTGAGTTTCTAGAGAGAGAGATGGGAAAGTGGCAGACTGAGATAGATGGGCATAGGTTGAGGTTTAGACGGGGTATATTCCAGGGAGACAGCTTAGCGCCACTACTGTTTGTAGTTAGCTTGATACCTATCTCAGAAAAGTTAAAGGAGACAGGCATAGGGTATAAGATGGAGAAGAATGGTAGAGCAGTGAGTCACCTGTGGTACATGGACGACCTGAAGATGTACGCTAGTTCAAGGAAGATGTTGCAGAAGCAAGTGGAGACATTGGAGAAGGCAAGCAGAGATTCAGGGTTGGAGTTTGGATTAGGAAAGTGTGCAGCAGTGACAATGACTAGAGGCAAGTGTGTGGATGGGGATGGCTTGAGGACAAGCAGTGGGGATAAGATTGAGGAAGTTAAAGAGGGGTACAAGTACTTAGGTGTGATAGAGAAAGACAGAACAGATCATGAGGAAATGAAGATGAGGCTAAGGAAAGAATACAAGAGGAGAGTAAGGAAGGTACTACAGAAGTCAGCATTGAATGGGCAGAATAGTATAAAAGCAATTAATACATGGGCGATACCAGTGTTGAGATATTCGGCAGGAATAGTCAGATGGAACAAGAATGAACTTAGGGAGCTAGACAGAGAGACAAGGAAGGTACTAGCAGCAGAGAGGGCTTTCAACCTAAATGGAGATGTGAATAGGCTGTACATGGCACGGCATAAAGGAGAGAAAGGACTGCTAAGTCTGGAGGAAACTGTAGAATCAGAAGCACTAGGGCTAAAGGAGTATGTAGAAGCACAACCTAGAGGGTCAATACTGGAGGTCACTAAGGAGTTAAGGAAGATAAGAACTGAGAGTGAAGGAAAGAAGGTATACCAGAGTAGGATGGAATCAGAGAAACAAACAAGGCATAGGCAGAAAGCAATGCATGGAGAATACTGGAGGAACACAGAAAAGTGTGACAGAGAAGAGAGCAACAAGTGGTTAAAGAAGGCAGGACTGAAGAGAGAAACAGAAGCACTGATAATGGCAGCACAGGAGCAAGCAATAAGAACAAACTGGGTGAAGAAGCATATAGACAGAAGAGTNGGTTAGAAGCAGGAGACAAATGGTATGAGCACAAGCCACAGGGCGTCATAGAAAATGAGAAGGTTAAGATACTGTGGGACTTCAACATACAGACAAGCAAAGTGATAGAAGCACGGAGGCCAGACATAGTAGCGGTAGACAAAGAGAAAAGATTGGGAACAGTGATAGACATAGCAGTACCAAAGGACAGGAATGTAGAAAGCAAGGAGAAAGAGAAGATAGACAAGTATAGAGAGTTGGCAGAGGAAATAAAAATGCTGTGGAAGTTAAAGAAGGTTGAAGTAGTCCCGGTAGTAGTAGGCGCACTAGGAGCAGTAAGTAAAAAGCATAAGAGATACTTCGAGGAGTTAGGAGTACCAAACTGGGGAGGAGCGGTAGCACAGAAGGCAGCATTGTTAGGAACAGTTAGAGTTCTGAGGAAAGCTCTCAGACTCTCTGGGAACTGGTGAGTTCCCCAAGCTGAGAGGAATACCAGCATGAAGCTGTGAGAAGTAAGGATAATAATAATAATAAATCGAAAATGCATATTTTACAACTTAACCATTAAGAATAAAGGTTTTTATAAGCAATATATATATATATATATGTATTTGTATATTTATATGTATATGTATATGCATATGAATGTATATGTACATGTATATATGTATATATGTGTATATGTATATATTAATATATATAAATATATATGCATATATATATGCATTAATATATGCATATATGTATGTGTATATATATGTATATGTATATTTATGTATGTATATGTATACATATATCTGTATATACCGTAAAACCTGTAGTTGAAGGACATGTAATAGAAAGCCACCCTAGCGAGGAGGTTGAAAAATACACCGGTAAGGTTTGTGTCTGGGACAGTTATCCACTTTTCTCTTTCAGGGATGGAGACACGCGCGGATACGTACGTACGAAATTACGCACACACACGCACGCACACACACGCAGACATGAAAGCACACAAAACTAATACTCCTCGAAACAGCATTATCCAACAAAGTCCTAAAATTACCAAAAATTTGATGTTTGGAAAATAGAAGGCCACCCTACCAAGGAGGTTGATAAATAAAAGGCCATGGCCTTCAATTCCAGGTTTTACTGTATATATATATATATATATATATATATATATTATGCAGGTATAT
>CABFPE010000254.1:1049862-1063314 GCA_900660155.1 Hofstenia miamia
TATATATATATATATATTATGCAGGTATATGTATATAAACTGCTTGTACGATGCCAGGAAGCGTGTTAATAATGGTATCATTCGTGCAAAGGAAAGAATAGTTATTCCATTTGACTTTCTAACTATCTAAAAAACTTTAGAATCAACTTTTTCCTTTAGTGTCCATAAATTAATTCAGTTAAGTGCGTATTTTAAGAACCAAAACATTTTTTTACAATTACGGTTGTCACTTCTCACTTTGGCAGGTCCAAATTTTGTTTATCAGGGTATCACTTATGGATACTCTATAATGAAAAAGTTGTTTCTCATCACCATATCATTCACAGAAAAATGGGCTCCCTGAAAAAATGAGCAGGTCTATAACAGCAATTTTGCGTCTAAAAAACTACCATGAATTCCTTTGCAACTGGGCAAACTCAAGTACTTTAATTTTTGGGCATTCTTAAAACAGGCAAAGTTTATTTGACGACAGCTGCTCTATACTTTGAATTCCCAAAAATGTTATTGATGATCTAGACATTCGTAGCTCAGTTGGAGGGAACGTCAAAATGGTATACTGTATTATGACGGCGCAAGTAGAGGATTGGGTATTACTCCAGCGGAAATTATCAGACAAGCTTGAAAAACCATGGGACACTAGATGGAAGGTTTCAAAATCACTAAAGGGTCGGCAATAAAATTAGTAAATGTCAATTGTTCGAACTCTTGATGGACATTGATTATTTTTAAAGGGGAAGATGTATAACATGTATATATTAATTGGTACTTAAAAGGGAGTAATACTTATAAATACCTATAATAAATTTATTCTCAATTTACGTGTATTTTAAATGTTTTAATAATGGACAATGAATATGCCATTCTAATCCAACAAATCAATGGAAGTCATGACGATATCATTTTATCTTTCTTAGAAGTATCGAAATATTTGATTCACAAGGCAATATAGCAAAACGCCAATGAGTGAACAAATTTGTTTAATGCTAATTGATTTATTGATAATCATGCTACATAAACAAATGTTTAATGAAGTGAAAAAAGAAACAGAAATGATTACGTACATTGTAGAGACAGTCTAAGATTTCACTGACTAAAAAAAGAAATGGTAAGCCGTAAATTCAATATTTACTAGACAGAAATGATTTTGCATGTTTTAAGATAGGCTAAAACATACATAGTATAATAGCAGCATCTAAGGGTAATAATTACCGACCAATTTGCAATTTATAAGAACTGTCACTGGTTTCTTAGCGTTATTTGATCTCAACTCCAAAAATTAAAAGTAATTGACAATATGGTTTTAGAAAATGCAAATCATAGCCGCTTCAAATGATCAAATTTTTAAATGACGTCATCTATGATAATTATCGTAAAAACATTTAATTTAACTACCTCATGTTTTCCCTCTAAAAATGTTAATTATAATGAATTAGTGGAAGGTATGAAGCCATGAAAATAAGCAAATTCAATCAACTATAATTGAACTCACTAGTATAACAAATGCAATTACTTGGGCATTTACTTTTCATTGTGTATATTTAAAGATAACATGATTTTTATTTAATTTTTTCTGCTTACAGCAATATTTTATTACAAGCTGAAATCAATAAAAATGCACGTTAACCAATCTAAATTTAGCATTTTCCAAGTCTAATTAACCTCATAGAAAATTGTTCAATTTAAAAATAACTTCGAATCTATTTTTAACACTAATATCCTTCTTGTCAACTTTTTTAAATTGAATCCTGATAATTTGATTTATAGGATTTGCCGAAACGAAACAAGAAAAAAGATTTTTTACGTACTTTGAATCAATATTTAGCTTGCGTATGCAAAATTTGACGCATATGTTTATGCTTATACTGATTTCGCATTCTTTTTCTGTTGAATTGTTAATTTTGAAAGAATTTATCATAAAGTCAGTTTTCTACTACTGCGTTACTACTAATAGCTATTAGGATTGCTTGTTTCATAGATCCTTTTAGTCATAGTATCCTATCTAAAAACTAAACATTTCTGAGTGACAAATATTGAATATTTTATGATTTTTTAATAGATATGCAAAAGTCATAATGGCGAACTCCATGCCCATAATTAATTAAAGAGGTTTACTAATTTTTACGTGTTTAAATCGAGGTCTGTTTCCCTGGGCTATTTTTGTAATTATAAGAGAGCGGCAAGTAGTTTTCTAAATAGTGGAATGAAAATTTTATATATAATACAGAATCCTTTACAATAACATTAGTTAAACAATGTTATATAAAGTTAAATGAGGCATTTCTTGCATAAAGGTTGAGATCATGCAGTCTACTTTTTAATGTTGGATAAATTCTTCTACATTAATTTTAATGTTTCTAAGTCTCCTTGCACGAATATAATTTTCTAAGAAACACTTGTCATGGGACAGACTATACACAAAAATCTAAAGGAATTAAGGCGGCTACAGCAAAGATGGCATGAATATATAATTTAGTGCTTTAAAGTTGTTGTTTTTTTGGAAACATCTTGAAGAGCCTCTTTCTATTCTGACGGAGACCAAATGTGAATAGCAGAGGATTTACAACACCAATCAATAAATATACATCATCAGCAATAAGTAAGTGAAGACGAAATAGACTGCCTAATTTATCATTTGAGTACCATGAAGCCATTAATTGCAGTTTAGCATACTTTGGGAAAAAGTGATCGCCTAGACTAACAAGAGACAATATTGAGACTTTTGCGATTATTAACGGTGTTGAAAGAACTAAGTACACCAGTAATGAAATAAAAAAAGTACACTTATTCGGGTTTCTTCCTTGCATATTTCTGTCAGTTGCATATTTTTGAGATGAGATTTTATGAATTGAATAACCAATTGAGAGATTGTAACACTGTACATGAGAAAACTCAATAGAAGTGGCATCACTATGCTGACTGCTATGTCTAGTGCACTGTTGATTTTCCAGGATTGACTGTCATACAATGGCAAGTACGTTTCCACTTGACCATCAACATATACTACATCTTTAATATTCTTCACAATTCCATAAGTGCATTGGAAGTTCATACTGTGAACAACTATGTTGAAAGGGGTAGCCCACATAAAAAATTCACTGTTGTATGCATAAAGAGAGCCAATGATAATCGAACACGTATATACCACTGAAAGAGCTACTCTTCGAACAGTAGCAAGATGCTTGTATTGTTGTGTGAAATTCAGAATATAGAACCTTTCTAGAGAAATTAGCAATAAAATATAAGGCGACGCATACATATTTATTGATCTCAAAAAGTTAATTATTCGACAAATATTTACAACATCTTTCACAGCATAATCATAACTTTTCCCTTCATGCAGAAGATGTTGTCTTATGAATCCCTCATTCCCAATCAATAATGACATGTTAAATATTTCAAGCAGCTTAATTACGCCTCTTAGAAAGAAGTATAGAGCATCAATAAAAGCCTGGTTAATTAAAAACAGCATATTGCCACGTTTTCCATTCTTATTTTGCCATATGAAAACTATTATAATGACATTGAAAGGAATTCCAAAAAGAAAACCGAACAAAGTTGGCACTATATTTATGATTCTATACACTTCATAATGAGTCTTTGAAAGAAGAGCTCCCTCATTCATTCGATTTTCAAGATCTTTTCTCCAGTTCCAATTTTTCAGTTTTGGACAATGCTGCATAACATACTTCCCAGTTAATCCATTTGTTGTATCAAAAATAAATTCTTCAAGATTAGCATAATCAAGTAAATACTGTGAATACATCTTGTTATGAAAAGAATTGTAAGAAATATCAGAAGAAAATGAAACGTCACAATAATCGGTTTCAATAACTTTGTCTCTTGGAGGATTAGAAGACTCTAAATATAAGACTTACTTAATAGTCAGAAATTCTAGTTAAGATTCACAAACTACTTACCAAAAAGTGCTAGATAAAATAAAACAGACAAATCTAAAGTTAAAAAACTAATAAACACAATATATAATAATATTAATTTTAATAAACATCAATGTTTGTGTGAATGTTTGAGTAGGTGTTCAATATTGGATGTAGGTTTCGAATGCATGAAGTGTGTACATTGTTTTATTAAAAGTGATTTCTTTAGTTTTTTCTATAACTTCTGTATTTATTTTCTATTCGCGTTTCATATTCTAAATTATTCCACAACTTTGTTGATGCGTGATGAAAACCATTAGAATTTTATGTAAACACATTTAATTTAACATAATCCTATAGGAAGAAAGAGATGTTTGACGAGATTTAAATTTTAAAAAATTCATAGAATATGTAGATGAGTATGGTAGAACGGATACAATATTTTATATGTATGTATATTTTTCGTAATGGGTTTGTGTAAAGTTTAGAGTTTTTATGCACCAATTGAATTTTCTATATAGAAGCATACGATGTTTAATATTTCGGTCAGTTAAAAGAAACGAACAATATTGAAAATGAGACAAGCAGAATGCATGTATCAGTTGTTTATGATAATTGCCTGATATTACATTGAGTAAGGCATGTGTTGTAGGCATATTCAGAAATGTAGCTGTGTTTAACATGTTTTATTATATCATTTACATAAATTGCAAATAAAATAGGGCCAATTACAGTACCTTGGCCAACTCCATGGTCAGTCTCAATATTATTGCTTGATTTTTTACTTAAATCTAATTATGCGACACTACAATATTATTTCTATACAAGTTTTCAATTTTGATAGTTTCCAGGTACAATATTGTTTTGCTCTATTTGTCAGAGGCAGAATAGCGTCAAGCTATTGTATAGGGTAATTGAAAAAATCACTTTCAGTCTTACTTTTCTTGTGCATTTCAAATTGAAGCTCGATGTGAAATTTTAATGAAATTTTGGTTTTTTTGCAATTAATCCAAATTAGAAGTCCAACAATTATAGTAAGCAAGCCCTATTTCAAAACTTTTTCAAAAATAAAGTTTTTGTTTTTCACTGTTTACTTTTAGTAAATATCAATTAATTTTATCGAAAGTGATCACAATATTTTTATATAAAACCGGACACATAATTGTGTTCTAAAACTCTGGCATAAAATAAGTTTTTCTCCAAAAATTAAAGTAAACTAGCAAGCAAAGTACTACAATTACACATGTAAGTGACTGATTTGTTACTTTGAATTCGATGTATTTGTCAAAACTGCAAGGCATTACGGTTTTCTGACCCAACCCAACTCAAACATCTTTTACAAAAAACGGATCTAACATTTCAGACTAGAGATGTGCGCTGTGCGGTAGCGGAGCACCGCACCGCGGTATATCTTTTCCAAAACTTAACCCAACCCTACCTATCAGTTGAATTTACCCTACCCAACATATATATATATATATATATATATATATNCAGGTGCTTTGGTTATGTAAATATTACTAGAATTATTTGATGAACATGTAATATATTATAGTTACAAAAAAATTCAAATTATTCGAAAGCCTAAGGACACCTGGGTAAAAAATTGTTTGCACCATTGGCCAACAATTGTTCAAAATTAGATTAATAAATATTCATATTTCTCCTACATTACAATATTATATCAACTAATGTTTTCAATTGACTAATTGTTAGGGACCACTTTTTTTTATTTTGTATTAAATTCGCTGTTTAGGCCCATACATATGCTCTAATAATTGGAAAATTATGCTTTATTATGCTCTATCAAATAATCTGACCTGTTTTGAGCAGCTTCAATAAAACACACAAACATTTATTGAAAAGCTACATATTTTCATTTATTAATTCCAGGAACACATTGGTGAATAATGCTTTTCTTGGTCATTTTAAGACGATTTTTTTAAGAAGTCATTATTCAAACTCAAAACTCTTACCACTTCTTAAATAATTATGTTCAGCTAGTGACGTAGCCAGACTAAGATTCCAGGAGGGGCTGAGAATATTTTTAGGTGGGATATTAGATTTTGTGATAATTGTTTGCTGATAATTTTGCAAAAAATTAAGATTTAACAATAGAAAAACAGAATAACACAAAGAATGGCAAGTAAATTTTACAGTAATAATGCACTACATATAATAATGAAACTTCTTGGCGCCAAGGCACCTCGTAGATTTTCCTATGTTGATACACTACATTTAATTCATTAACTAATAATGAAACTTCTCGGCGCCAAGGCGCCTCGTGCATGTACCACATATATCATATTATATATAGTATTATATTTTCTATGTATCTGCTTAAAATATTCAGCCGGAACCCGGCATTTCCACATTGANCAGGAGGGGCTGAGAATATTTTTAGGTGGGATATTAGATTTTGTGATAATTGTTTGCTGATAATTTTGCAAAAAATTAAGATTTAAAAATTAGGAATATAATCAAATGCAAAGAAACCAAAGTTTTTCTTTCCAAACTTTAATAAATCATTAATAGCAATTTGAGGTAGAGATTCTTTTTCAAACGGTAAATAAGCCAAATTTTACTTCTCGAAAACCAAAGAATTCATGTCATTGTGTATTCTTGATAAAAATGTAAATGACGCAAGCCAAGTCGCACTAGATCTGATATATTTCATGAATTGTGGTCAGGGCTCTGCCTGAGCATTTTGAAATGGTAACATTCTGTAACATAATAACCTGAAGAAATAAGCCATTTTTCTCGTGGTATACCTGAAATGTTTAGTTCCAGTAAATCCAATTAGAATTGATGTTTTACCTTAAGCTGCTTAGGGAATTTTAAAATTTTGATGCACCAAAATATGGCTCATAATTTAATAAAGGTATCCAAAATTTCAAACCACCAAAAATAGAGGAGTGACTCTTTTTTTCCTAACACTAAAAAAATCTATTGCTTTGCTTATCGCATGCCTGAAGGCATGGGTACTATCTACATAAAAAGAAGCAGTTAAAGCTAGTTGTTGTTTCTATTTGCTCTTGACTTCTTGATCACCTGAACATTAAGAATGGTTAGAATTTAATTTTTGCTCAAAAATTTGAATTTTTAATGAAAAATAGTGAATGTTTTAAAGTAAGATGTTTCATTTTCACCAATAGTTTTTTCTTAAATTTCATAATAGGCTTTGAAAAAATTGCTTGAGAATTTTGAAAAAGTATAAGTTTGCCCTTAGAATGACCATGGGCAGTTGCAAAAAATGGTTTCCATGAAAAGTGAGCAAATGAATGTCTAGAAGTGTAAATTATTATCATTTCAAATTTATTTTCAATTGAATTATCAGCCTGGCAAACAAAGTCCAACAAAAGTAGTTTCATATAAACCAGGAAATAATGGCAAACAACACTTAGTGATTACTAGGTTAAACATTAATTTATTAGAGTCCTGAATTTTGATTGCATTATATTTTTCTGCAATTCTCAATCACATGTACAGCTGATGCAAATTCTGTGTGTATATTTTACAAAATTCTAAATGCAATATCAATTAAAGTTGGAACCTTTGTAGCAAAATAAGAAATAGTATAAAATTAATTTCGGTGATAGTAGCAAATAAATCATGTGCTTGACAATGACAATATGTATCAAGGGTTGCTTCAAATTTAGCATAGATTAACTTTCAGCTATGTCTTCAAAGTTAATCTTTTCAGCATACCTACCGCCACCCACTACACTATACAACTTTATAAAAATATGTTTCCTAAAAAATCTAAAGCACGAGATTTTCTGCAAGATTTAATTTAGTCCTAAATATCGCTTGCAGCCTTCACAATTTCTTAAGCCTTGCTGTTAAGACTTTCAAAATATTATAAAGTTACCAAAAATTTCGCATTAAGCAACAATTTCAGTTTTTTAATTGCAAATGAATCCTCTTAATTTTTTCAAAATTTTTATACAATATTTTGCAGCTGACACCCCATCGGGTTACTATTGGATTGGGAGGCAAAGGAATTTCGCATCATCATTTTATGCATTTGATGTTCTACCACATTTACTGTTAATGTACGCTTTCATGATAAATGTTTATAACTCCCTAACACTAGTGCACTATGCGCTATTATACTTCATATGCCTTAAGCATAAAATGTCATCCCTACTAGTTATACATTAAAAAGTAAATCCACGACTATAAGAATTGTAATTATCCCAGAAATTGCCTTAGTAATGGCAAGCGCCCATCAATTTAATTTAGTTACAATCAATCTTATAATGATTTTGGAAATGACACGCTGGGTTTGGGCCTGGGCCTGTATTTTACCAATTGCAACAGGCCGGGCTGGCTTTGGATAATGCGCTAAAAAGACCGCGCCGGGCTTGAATTCACAACCCAGTTGCAATTCTGAACTACACTAATTGTAATTTCAATATTAAAATGATTTTTTAGCTTAAGTGAATGAAGACGTCACACAAAAGAGTAGTTTCTATATTTTTTGAGAAGTATGTGTTTCAGATTTCTTTCATATTTTTCAAAAATTTCCTTAACTCATTATATGCCCTGCTTAAGAATTAATGCAACTTTTAGACTAAGAAGAATAATAATGAGAAGGGTATAGCATAAATTAATAATTATAATGGCAGATTCTTACCATGCTGTGTTTCATATTCACAAATAACTCCTTGGTGATCGTTTATTTCATAGAGAAGTGTGGGTTCTCCAGGTGCACCTTTCAATACTTTATATTGAATGACTGCTGTATTTGAATCCCAATTATGTCGTATATAAGCAGATCCCATGAATATTGAAATGTCAGCTCTTTCGTTTTCATGTTTTGCAAAGTCTAGTTTTCGTCCAGAATCTGTGTAAAATTTTCCCAGTTTTGGATGTGGATATTTTGTATTTAAGTTTATTCCAACGTGAACTAACCAAAGATATAAGCCCCATTTTGTTGATAACTCACTTAAAACATTGAAATTGTCTAGATTACTTTCTCCAAGAATCATGTCGGAATCATTGCACAATTTTTTGGCATCTACTTTTTTAATGGCCTGATCTGTATACCTTAAGTAATAGCATATAGCGTCAATTTCAACAGAACTCTCTGTGCAGTTACTATGGGATTCGCAAATGTAGTAGTTATATTTTGAATTACAGTAAATGTACGTAAATCGAAATGGTTGTCCATGATATTCATTGTATAATGCCATGCATCCTTCCGAATGACTATAAGGGGAATAATATGGTCTATGAAAAGTTCTTTCATTCTTAGTAAAATTCAATGCATCCCAGAGTGGTTGAATTTTATTGTAGTCATCAATAATATAAGCCAGATGAAAATTAGGGTTGTAAAATACCTTCCATCCGATTTCGAGAGCATCCTGGTAATTGACCAATTTTAATCTATCAGTCTGGTGTGCCATAAATACAATACTATCAAGATAGTGACTAGCCCGTTTCATGCCGTAAGAAAGACATATTTGTTTGCCTCTTGATTCAGTCCAGACGGTCTCATTGTTATAAAAAACATAATAGCAATATTCTTTGAATACATATTGGACAAGCCGATAGTCTTTATTGACATCTTTTATGATGGGGCAGAAGCTGTTAGTGCCAAATTTTAAAAGCAAGCATAGAATAATTGCCACAGTTGTATAATGAACCTAAATTTCATCATAGGCAGTGAATAAATCATTAAAAATATAAATTGTGTTTAAATAAAATTCAAATTGTATATACATTAATTTTCATATATCTTACTGATAATGATATATCGAAAATTGAAATCATATATTGTAAGAAATAATTTTGGAACCTCCTGAAGCAGGGTGCACTGGCAGTGCATTACTTACTAGAAGATTTGCATAAATTAAACATTTGGAGAAATGTCTATCAGCATTATTGGAACCTGGTCTGAATTTTGAGCCATGTAAATTTTCGTATTTCCAAAAAACTTGACCTCAGTTTAATTCTGAGCAATATAATCTCTGCAGCCCTCAAAAAAGCTCTGAAGCCTAATTGGGTTTGAAATTTCAAAAATACGATTGTGTTCATACTAATATCATGACAAACGTTGATTACAACAAATGGAGAAACTTAAGTTATGTTCACAAATGTAAATTTTATGTCAAAAAAGAATATACATATTTTTGAAATTTTTGCCAACCTTAATTATAAATAGTAATTTCTTAATACGATTTGAAAAATAGCGTAAATAGCAACACTTGAAAAAGAATTATATATACCTATACAGTGCGTTCGGAATATTATCGTGTATTATGTTTTAAGAAACACTTTATAAATCCAATTAAACATTACTTTTGTGTTCAAGATTGGTAGAATTGTTCATTGAAATTGTTTTCATGTGCAATGAATCAAAATTCAATTATACGCTATCTCCTTGATTGTGAAAATTTTACTATTTCTATAAAATGGCGTAGACCTAACACTTGTTGTGATAGAAGCCTATATAATTACCATTATTTCTGTCTTTTGCAATGGTTTGCCTACTCTCGAAATTTCAGAAAAACAATATAAATGATGCTCATATAAAAATGAAAAAATTAGTGATCTCATTAAAGGAAGCTCTTCACAAAGTAGTAGCAGTAGTAGTAAATAGATGTATTTTTATCAAACTACCATAATTTCAAAACTGAAGATCTTCAAACGTTGAGGAGGACACATTGATTTATAATGATATAAGAACTTTAGTTTTTTACTTATGGTAGAATAAAATTATCTAAATCTTCCAATTTTTCTTGTGGAATAATTAAGGTGAACTTGTGCGATCACTCAAGAATGAATATTATAAAATTTAGGCAGCCGGATATTTATAACACAATGTATATAACGGAATTGATATATGTCTGGAATGATATAATAACAATTGAAAAAAATTTTAGGAATTATAGTATTCCTCGTGCCAAAAACTCTACTTACTGTACCTTCTGGTAAGTATCTGCCGCATTTGTAGCTTTCATAGTTAATGCATGAAATCCAAGCACAACTAATTCAATCGCCGTAGATGAATTGAAGTTTTGTGTATTACAATCAAACACCTAGAAAAAATCTTTAAAATGAAAATCAAACGGATTTTTAAGGGAAAGAATGGTGTCATAGCAACGAATAAGGAACATCGATTCATTAATTATAATTGCCTCATGAGAAGAAATGTATTGACTGGAAGGATGCTTTAGTTCCATTAAAGGCAATCGATAGAAAAATTCAACAATTTACTTCTCCTTGATCAATTTCTTAAAAACTTCGTTTATAACTATGTGAGTCTTATTAATTAAGGCTAATTATTTGAATCTAATTAAATATTTAGTGACGCTAGATACATAAAACATTCGTGTGGATTGGAAGTAACTAACGGTGGATCTTAGGTATGGGGCAAGAAAACGCTTCGCATAAACTCCAAATTCATATATAAGGAATTAGACCTGTATTTCGAAAGTTCACTGTAGACACGTTTTGTAAAGATCCCCTTATTTTGGACTATATATATATATATATATATAGATAGATAGATAGATAATAAATATTAATTAAATTTTAGATGACATAGTTTGTTTAAATAGAAAAAACGTTGTATATTTACAATGAATTTTACATTTTGTTTATCTTCAAATGCATTTTTAAGGTGTGTTCCCACTATCGACTTTTATCAGCAGATTTTAATCGAAAATGCAATTATTTTCGTTCACATTGGCGATTTTTTATCATCCGATTTTTCATCAGAAAAAGCGAAGTTATGGAAGAGCGTTCAGACTATCGATTTTTTATCAGATGATAACTTATCATCTTTTGATTGACAATAAGAAAAACAACAACATCTGTTTATGGGTTGGTTTGTTTTGTAATGTAAACAATGTTTACATATTTTGAAGTTGAAATATTTCAACGACAATAATAAGTCTGTTCCCTACTTGAGAAGTAAGCAATTAGTTTCAAGTAGATATTCGACTAGTTTTAGTACCGTTCAACTATCGAGTTTTATCAGCTGATAAATTATCAGATGACAGTAATCTGGCTGTTTTTCCAAAAAATCGGATGGAGCGCTCAGACTATCGACTTTTATCAGCCGATAAAAAAGCAGATAGAGTGTTCACACTATCGACATTATCACCGATTTCTTGACAGATGATAAAGGTCGATAGTGGGAACACACCTTTACAAGAGTAATAAAAAGACTAGTATACTGCAGTGGCATAATCAAGAATGAAGCGGAACTGACACCTTGGCCGATTATTAATTAATTAATTCATGTAGCTCGTAAAATCAAGGACGTACTTACTTAAAATACAGAGAAATTTGTGAGGTTTAATGATTTTCTCTTTTTTGCTAAAGTCTTTAAGAACCTCCTGAATGTAGATGTTCACATCTTGTTTGCATTTCATATTGGTCAAGCCACTTAATCTTTTGCCCTCTTATTTCCAAAAACTTTGTTTATCATCTCAACTGATTATTAGAACTTTGCTGTTTTAATCCGAATCACTTAGAAAAATCCAATCTATTTGTATTATGCTTTTCATTTCAGTTCGGCAGAATTTTCTTTGCAATTGTTGCAAAACCATTTCCAAGCACATTGATGGTTAAATGCTTTTCAAAGATCTGCAGTCTCTAGCTCTGGTAGTCGAAATTTTATAACAAGCGACTGCATAAGTTACGTATGCATTCGTTTCTTGTGTCAAATCTATATGTTTTCCAATATGAGAAAGCGAACGTATTATTAAATGTGCATCGATATGAATTTCAGCAGTTTTACACTTATTATAAATCACAGATACAAATGGATATAATGTAGTTCTTGCGTTCATTGCGAAAATGAGTTAGTGTTGGATGCTTGTTTAGTGTTTACTGCTCAAAGAGTTAAGTAAAGCAAACAACTAGGAAAAGAACCTTTCAAGAATATTGTTTAACAATATTTTCAAAGCTACGAATTGCAGCAAGCTATTTTCTTGAATTTCCTCTTTCATTTATTTATATATATATATATATATAGTTCATTAGGCTCAAAGAAAGTGTTGCATTTATTCAAGAGCAGTAAAATAATTTTTTAATAATAAAATTTGAATAAACATTAACTTTGATTCAAATGAAAAGAATTAATTGCATTCAACTACTTAAAGTCTATGATCTAGGACATCAAATAACTCAATTTTAGGGAAACATATTAACACCGAGTTATTTATATTTTGCCCATGACTTAAATGGTAGGCAGCTTTAATACAGTTTCTTTTACCATGTAATTGTATATTTAATTCTTATAATTATGAATTATGAAAATTGACCTACTCATGAATATCTCAAAAGCAGTTAATTTTGTACAATTTTAACTACAAGCGGGTTTAAATTTAACAATAATGACGACCATGTAAATATTTTAAGATTTTTTAAATATTTATTTCAAAAATATTATCTATATTTTGAACTTAAATTTTAATTTGCAAATTAGTTTTAATCTTGAGATTTTTACCTTATTTAACGTGAACGACAACTGTTCGTAAAATTTTAGTATGAAACATTGAATTGTTGAATTTATTCCATGATCAGCAATTTTGCTCTATCAAATTTTGGCTAGATAAAC
>CABFPE010000254.1:1070896-1090264 GCA_900660155.1 Hofstenia miamia
AAAGTGCTGGGCTTTTCGAAAAATTACTTAGAAAGTGCTGGGCTTTTCGAAAAATTACTTAGAAAGTGCTGGGCTTTTCGAAAAATTACTTAGAAAGTTGAAAAAATAAACTTACTTATGCAGAAACAAATAGAAAATGATAGTTGTTTGGTGTTGAAATAGTAAATAAATTAAAGGGGGAGTAGTAAATAAATTACGTCAGATGATGTCATAAAGTGCTGGGCTTTAAAGTGCTGGGCTGGTTTTAAAGATTCCCAATAAAATGGTTTTCTGAAACCAAAATTCAACCAAATTTTAACTATTTTTGCTACAAATTAACCTTGTATGGAAAAACTAGATTAATTTTGCATTGTAGGCATTTCTTTTAGATATACTTTTCAGTACCCTACACATCACATTTGCAGTCAATGACTCAATAAAATCAACCATTCAATGTGCATTACATTATTCTAAATTTATAATATTGACACAATATTTATTAAACTTGTAGAAGATGGAGTAAATCTGCTATCACACATTTCTAACAAATAATATTCTTCTGAAAATGATTTCTAAAGGTTTGATTAACTCAATGATTATTATTTTTATAGAATCAATTTATGAATAAATTAATTAGACTCTAATGTTGAATAACTGAAAATCCCCAATTAAAAACGAAAACCTTTTTTGTCATTAAATAACAAAAAATTAACCAAAGGCATTTTTGTTATAAAATTACCAAAAATAATCAGTTTTTTAATAACCATAATTGTTTCCGTTCAAATAACTAAAAAAACCCATTATATTATAACCATTATGTAGAAGAGGAAGAAAAACTTTTATCAATCTCAGCTATACAATTATCTCTATGGATATAGCAACTATTGGACAAAATCACAAATGAAAAACTCACAAAACTAAAATCATTCAAGCACCAACATGGATAAGAGCTGAAAATCAGAACTTGCTATAGGACAAATCCACCCTTAATAACAAAACTCAAATACAACCTGATCCACTTCACTCCTGATAAATTATCAGATATTGAAACTATAAAAATAATCCTCTTTGCAGAATGATTCACCAAAACAGATCTTGAATTGCTCATGATGTGAAGCCAACAGATTGCCTTTGATGTTGAATGGGCCTCAACATGATTCGTGCTACCATGCAAACTCAAACAACCACTCATGCAAACTTCACGCCTAGACATATTAGCCAAAATTCACCACAAATCACTCAACTATCCAGTAACATTCAGAACACAGAAACCACTGATCACTGCGTAAACTTGAAAGTCAAATTGCCACCTCTGAACAAGTTCTAAATTCTGCCTCTTATAATCTGTATTCCAGTCACCATCCCCAACTCAAAAGACAAGTCTGTCACACTGATCAAACATGCTATTGTACAAACTGTACTTTAACACAACCCAAGACAGTATGAACTTCAAAAGAACCAAACTGTTCAAAGACAGCAGTAAAACACTCAGAGATCACAAGCATGGATATTGCTTACTGGTTGATACCAAAGATGTTTACAAAAACGGATTACCAATGTGACTGAAAATAGCCAGTCTAAAGATGAAACTAAACAAAAAGAAATTAAAGTCACTTACCTTATTCACTGGCAGTAATGACATCATCTGGGCTAACCTTCTCCAAAAAGATCTGTGATACTACAATGTATCAAAATATGTTGAGATAGACATGATGATTTGCACAGAGGTAAACAATTCTGTCCAGATGACAGAGGACCCAACCCTAAAAAACATAAACTTCCTTTACAAAAATACAAACTATCACCAACCACTTACCTTGATGTTCCAATTCTTCTTCCCAGACGCCAAATTGGACACAACAATGGCTCATACTTCCAACATGGAGTCCAAAATGATGATAATGATTGCCCTAAAGAGTTAGAAACTCTACTGTTCAATTTATGACATCTTTCAGTGAAGACTTAACAATCTATGCCAATAATAATTATACCAGTTCCAGTGAAGAATCAAAGTACATTTGTTACAATAAAAGTAAAATGACTCAAATCAAAACCTTATCATACTTAAGCATTGAAGAAGACATTGCCAACATCATGTGGGAAGATGCCAGAGTCCTAAAATTCTTGGACAATACACAAACTTACCCAGCAACTGTCCCACTAAACTCTTCAGATTCACATGCCATCAGGGCAGCATTGGGTGGGCATGTAGCATTAGCACCCTTAATTTTCTGTTCTCCATAGCACATGATATTGTCCCTAGACATTGCATAGACTCTATTCAATTGCAAGCATCAGTTCCTGCAAATAATCATGCTGCTGAAGTCATGAGTTTTATTTTAGTTCTGCAGTTGGCAGGTAGTTGTATGCTATTTATGTTCAGTTATTTTATGTTATAAATAAGGCAAACATATGTGTGATCATTAAAAGTTTTAGTTCAGTTTAGCTTAGTCATAATTCTTACTAGCCTATCATCCTAGAGGGTCATGAGCAGCTAAACTCACTATGGAGATGAGGGGGGGGGTACACAGTGGGTCATTCAGCAGCAGGATGTTCTCAGTGGTCTGGTAACTGTGCAAGCTCATTCCTGTCTCAGGTTTCAACTGATCCAGTGATTTTCACTATATGCATTTGATGAATACTAACTCATCTCACTTTTGCAGGTATTGCTGCATGAACTCCCATGCCTCCTCTAGTAGGCAGCTGCTTTGCTTACAACATAGACACTATTTAGTCCAGATCTTTAGTGACTATGCATTGTTTAGCAGACTGTGCTATTGCTTAACTTGTAACTGCTCTCTAAATTATGTTGCATGGAGCTCTTTTGCCTATTTGATTGTAGATAATACTCTCTCATCCTGTTATTACTACAATAATTGTGCTCATTTCATTGTTATAATAGCTCTGATGATGATAGATGGTGATCCATGACCAAAAAAACCATTATATTATAACCATTATGGTTTTTATTACAAAATGACCAAAAATAAATGGTTTTTTTTTAACTATAACCTTTTCTGCTCAAAATTATCCAAAAAATAACTGTAATGATCACAAATTTTTTACTTAGGTATATGCATTTGATGAATACTAACTTGTCTCACTTTGGCAGGTATTGTCACATGAACTCACATGCCTCCTCTAGTAGGCAGCTGCTTTGGTTAAACCATAGACACTATTTTGTCCAAATCTTCAGTAACTATTCCTCTATTTGTGGACCATGCTATTGCTTATAACTACTTGTAACTGCTCTCTAAATTATGGTGCATGGAGCTATTTTGCCTATATGATAGTAGATATTACATTCTCATCCATTTATTACTATAAATATATGTATATATACATACAGAGCCTCACAAAATTGATGCAGTTTTTGCAAACAATATAATAAGTCGCCTTTCTTAAGAAGTCATCCTATTTTGTTTGCAAAGCAAGAAGTGTAGTATGGGGATTTATTGATAACATCACATATAAAATTATTTTGTTTTTTACATGTACAATGAGATCTGTACAAAAGCAACATGTAAAGTAGATATACACAAAAGTCCACAGAATATGTTTAATTATTCCTCCCTCCTCTTCAACAATGAAATGCATTCTCCTCAGCAAGTGTTTCATTGCTTCTTGGACTTCTTCTTGTGTTGCTTGTGAAACTTCATATTTGATTCTCTACCTTAAAGCCTTAATATTGGATGGCTTGTGATTGTGATAGACTAAACTCTTAATCAATAACCAGAACCGAAAATCTAATGGCATCAACTCTGACAATCTTGGTGGGCAGGAAGTTCCCAAAAATGTGCACTGATGATTTCAAGATACCAGAGTTTACAGCAACTGCTGAGCAACTTAATAACATCAGTGAGTGGGATGATTTAGTCACTGAAATTGCTTCTTTGATGTTCTGCTCTCAATACTCCTCCAAAGATTTTCTGCCTTTGCCAGGACCTTCACGAAATCTAAAGTTTGCTAATGGCTTTCAGTTTAAAAAGTTGAATTTTATAAGTAGCTCCACTAATTTCCCAAGTTTTTATCAAACCTATTAACCAAACTTTTTCAGAGAATTGTGAAATTACATAAGCCTTTGTAAAACCATGCTCATAATTCTCTACAAATGTTTTTCCATTTTCTGTCCTTAGAAATAATTCTATATAGCTTTTGGTAATTGTCTTGTAAATTTGAATAGATATTATGCACAGACTCATTACTACATAATTCAGTGGTGGATTGCTTAATAATTTGCAAAATTTTGTTTTCATTGTTTGCAAGTCTTTTTTCTACGTGATTTTCCATCTGTTGGTTGTTTATAGTGTCTCTTCTTTCTTCACCTTCATGAACATTTATAATTTTCCTATTGCATATATTTAAATCTCTATTGAAAAGATTATATCCTAATATATCTAACTTATTATTTTCCATTTGATTTATTTTATATGTTAAAATCTTGATTTCTGTTTCTATGTTATTACTATCATTTACTTGATAAGAATATTTAACTTCAGGTATACCACTATTATTAAATCCCATTTATATAAGTAGAAAGAAAATCATTATTCCATCTAGAAAATAGTTATTAATATATTCTTCATTTTTATATCTGTCAAACTTTCTGTAAAATCATTAAGTATTGAGAAATATTCTCTTCCCTTACATCTTTCATATATAAACCAAATACAATAGCATCCACATAATATGCTAGAACTTTCTTGATACTGTGAACTGTTGTATACCATATTGTCTTCAAATATTGAAAAAATACTTTGAAATGGAGGTAGGCCAAACAATAAAAATACTCAAGGTTGGTAGAGTCAAACTCTCTATAGTAATGAAATGCTATCCAATGTGTGCCATTATTTAAGGAATGATCTAAATTGCAAACATAGAATCCATAACCTAGATTTTTAAAATTATTTCTAGAAAAGATCACTCTAAATGTGTTAATATTCTTTATAAATTGTAAAATATCATAACTTGAAAGAGGATTTCTGAAATTTAAAATTACTACTATTTTTAGGTGGATTTAAGGTATCAAAGTCAGTTTCATTCTTATTTGATCATTAATTTTATCTTCAGTGATGGTATAGATGAAAACATATCTAGGTTTTTGCATTGAATTACTTCTTCTAAATATGCCTGATTGTTGAGTTATAGGATTAGATTCCTTTAAGGTGTTTCTTATATACACCCATTTATTATTCACAAAGCTATTCAAATACATCTTTTTTCCATTAGGATTTAATGCTAATTGTGGGACAAAGAGTCACAATTGAGAGACAACTAGTTTTTCATTTCCAAATAGATTAACTATTACATTGTCATCTTTTGCTAATTCAAGATTTATTTGATCCTTGCCTGTAGGTAGGATACTATGTCTTAGCCCCCTGAAAAAATCAACTTTACTGAGATATAAAATTGCATTTACTTCCTTTCTGCCTTTTAAAAGTTCTATTTTATCACCATTGGTCTTGTAGAAGAATTCATTTTGTGCAGTGTTCAAATAAGATTCTGAATACTCAAGAATGTTGTGTAAATGGGCAACTTTTAAAAAAGAAGTATTATTATATTCCACAAGTACTCTGTTAAAAAGTGAATAAACATCACAACTAATTGTTACATTATCTGCTGCAACAAATCCTGTATTATCACATCTATATAAGCATTAAACCAATCATAAGGTATTATATCTGTAGAATATTACCAGCAGTAGGAATTATCCCAGATAACAATTTAAGGACTAAACAACATTGTTTGGGTTGTTATGCAGTTGTTTTATGTGTCAAAAACAATGTTGTTTTAATGTTTAAATGGTACCATTTCAATGGTCAAAACAACATTGCTTCAACAACATCTAATTAGGTTGCTTTTTATGAATGAAACAGCAATATTTTGAGGTTGTAACAACATTGTTTTATATTGTCACATGATTGTTTTAGCATTAATTTTATATTGTGAAGCTGTTCAAACATTGCTGTTTAAACAAACACAAGCCCAATAAAGGGCAGACTACAATCTTTGAGATACTGTCAAGTATTTTCAATACAAACATTTGTTCAGGATTTAAATGAATGTCTTGTATATAAATGATAACAATGAGCATAAAAATCTGCCAAATTTTAAAAATCTAAGATTACGCACAATTTTGAAATGGTGCTTTCTTAAGTTGTGAAAAATCTCTTCTATTCAATTGTAACTTATTTTAATTAACATTCAGTATCAAGGTTTCCAAATATTCATGAATAAATTATTTTGAAAATTCACTTATCTGGTATATTATAATTTTTCACAAATTAAAAATTTCAAAAAAGATTTTGCAAATCCTTTTTATTATAAATGGATCTAGTAATAAAACTAACCAAAATGAGTTTTATTTGCAAGCATCTGCTCACTGCTTATCTATTACTAAAGTTGTTATTATGAAGTTAGTGGTTGCTGCAGCAACCAAAGTATGAAACAACTATAAACAATGTAAAAACAACCAAAATTGTTTTCTGAGATAGTTTGAGTCTGGAGATTAAATCTTATATATTCATTTCTTTCTAGAATTGTTGGATTTCTGAAGTCAACCATTTCTATTTTATAAAGAAAAATGAAAATCTTTTCCCAGGGGACGTCCTATCTCTTAAGAAGGCGTGAAATTAATTTCACAATAGTTTTAAAAATCTTGTTCTTATATTGTCAAACTTCTGGGGTACACTCTTGGGAAATTTTTTAAATACCACTTGTATTCCATTCCCTTTTGTTCATTTGGTGTTTTTGAGCTGAACTCAATAGGTTTATTAGTTACTTTTGGTGTGTTATTATTGTTTTTACCTGTGGTTCATTGAAATTTGTTTCCTTTAAGGGAAGAGCATTCTCTCCCTGTGGGTTATTAAATTTAAACCTTAAATAGCTTTCATAATTTTTCTTTGATTTAGTCATGTCTATATAAGAAAAAATATACTTTCATTTTTTGCAATTTTAAAAATAATTTTATTTTATTAAAATACCAAATGAACATGATTATCATTTATGTTAATAATTTGATTTTGGCTACCAGTAATATATATTCTTATTTCTCTTATTTCATTTGTGTTGATTTTGTTAAAAAGTGTGCACAAAGGTAGTTTTGTGAATGGATAACTTGATATTAAATCATTTGTAGGAAAAGTAAATACTATATCAGTAGAATTTCCATTATATATATACTATCACTTATCAGAAAACAATGAATTAAAATGTTATCAATTCCCTTTGTAATGTTAGGAACATGATCTGAAATTGAACTCTTGGTTAATATTTATTTAAAATTACTCCCATAAAATGGATTTTTAAAGTCATCAACAAAACCTAGCAGATCACCAAATTTTTTAGCTAATTTTAACACATTTTAGGCTCTAATGAAACCAATACCTTATAAGTATTCTCATTAAAAATAATTTCAACAGGTTTATCAGTATTATATTTCGATCCATGGCCATTTCCTATAATTTCATTATTTATATATGCAGGTATATTTTTGTACTGATAAATACCATCAGAAATGTAGGTTTTGTGTATGTAATCTTATGGGATTTAGAATTTTTACTGTGAAATCAGAAGATTTACCTATAACATTTTCATAATTTGAATTTAGAAATAGAGGAATTTCAGTCATAACTAGTATATAAAGAAAAAAGAAAATCAATTCTTAATTTATTGTAAAACTTCTTAACATCTTCTTTAGTAATAGCTTTCAATCTTACTAATTCATCAATTAACTGATCAATTTCATTATAAATTTGAGTGCTATCATTTCAAGTATTTTAGAAGAAGTAAGTAATTCTAAGCAATCCATTAATTGTGAAGGATAATTGTAGTAGAAAACACGTTGACCCTTAATTATCTTTTTAACTTTTTTATTCTTGAGATTAGCTGTAACTCCAGCAAACTTTACTATATTCCTAAATACTCTATTAAACTTTACAATGTATTTATCTTGTTTTTTATTATATCTCTTTGTTAAAAGATCTATGAATGATTGATCAATTGGCTCAGAAATTATTGTTTTTCCATAAGGCATGCCATTTTGATCTACATAGTAAGCTTCCAAAATATATTCTCTATATAATTTACCCATATCTATAAATGTAATTATAAACATGATGTAAAAAATTTAAGAGGAAAAGACTTCTTTTTCTTTGTAGATACTTTGTTATTCTTGAGTCCTTGTCCTTCTGTAAATTGAAGAACACTACAAACAAAATTCCTATATTTTTGAAGCTCATTTCCTTCAAATGTTAGTTTTTCATGAAGTGTTTGGTCATAATTATCTGGATTATTCTTCTTTTGTTTTGTTAAAGCTGCCTTTCCAAAAACCTGTCTTCTGCATGGTATTACTTACAAGTTCATCAAGTTTTCTTAATTCATTTTTCTTTTCTGAATTTTGAAGTATATCATTGCTAGAAGGTAAACCAAATTTTTGTAATAGAAATGCATAAAATTAATAATTTGTACAAGTGTTACCTTTTTCTTAATGTCTTCAAGTTCTAATTGATTCATTTGTATATTTTTCTGTATATCTGGTAGTATGCTTGCAACTTGCTGATTTTATAAACTTTTTTTTAATAGCAGATCCTTGATCTGAAATAGTTTTTGTAATAGGTTTGTATATTTCTTGTAAGTTTTACTGAATTTCATACATTTTGTTGGTTAATGTATTCATGTTTTTGTTGTAAAATTGTTTTTTCTTGCTTACTGACTTCATCTTCAAAATTTACTAGTTTTCTATATTCATTATAATCCATTGTTATATAATTAATTTAGAAATTATTTTTGACCAATTGCTCATGTAATACAGGAAATATTGTCTCTTAACTCTAAAATAAAGGACACTTTGCTGTGTGTGTATATTACCAAGTTTCATTAAAGATTTTGTGTACAGTTTACTTTTCTTTGCTTACAAATATAAAGTCATGATTAGGCAAATTTCAAAAATGTCTGGATTAAAAGAATTATCCTTAGCAATTGAATTTTTGTCATAATTATCAACAGGAGTGTCTAAAACCATATGTGTAAAATTTGTCTTTATTATCTTTTGGAACATTGTAATAAGATTGTGAAAAAATATTGTTGATATGTTATGATGACTGCCATCAGTGAAATGATTTGCAATTTTATTCTGTGTCTTTTCTGGGGCATTTACAATGTCATCAAAGATAACTATTTTTCTGCTAACTCTGTACTCATTAATGTTTTTTAGAAATTCTTCTGCTAATATTTGGAGTATAGATGCATAATTTATAATAACATATAAGAGGTCTTAAAATCATATCCATTAAAAAATTAGTTTTTCCACATCCTGATTTCCACATATAAGCATTCTTAAATCTTCTGATAAGAAATCTCCTGGTGATTGTCATTTTTCACTTTTGGAGTATCACAATTAATAATCTTCTTTATATAAGGAAAATAGAAATTCATTTTTTCTGAAAATAAAACAACTACCCTTAAAGAAAAAAGAAAATATTTTTCTGAAATTAATTTAACTTCTTATTTAAAGGAAAGAGACTTTTCCACTGAAAAAAATATTTTCTTTTTTCTTTTTATAGATGACAATGAATTTAACTTACTGAGTTAAAGAAAAGAAACTAATGGGTTCTATTCCAGGTTCAGGAGAAATAACTACAACAAAAAATGCAAGAAATATGCTTAAAACAATTTGTAGCAATTGTTGAAGTAAAAAGACCCAATTTGTAAGAACTAAATTTGGTGGTGTGGTTGGTGGAGGGTTTGATTTTCATAAAGCAATTGGCTATCTTCCAAAACCAAAAAGATGCTTCACACTTCCAAATCATAAATATAATTGACCATATAATCCTTTACAGAAACAATTGAAAAATAATGTAAAACCATATAATCAAATTGATGCATTTTCTTGAGAACATGATATATGCTATGCTAACACACAAAAGGGAGAACTTGGCTCTCAAAGTAAACCTAAAATTTTTTGTGAAAGATTTGACAAGTTACTAGTTTCAAATGTTATTGGTGCAAAACAAATATTAGGTTTGGTCAATCAAAAAATAGCTTGAATTTAAAAGAGAAGGATCTTCTGCAACAGGAAACCTTAGCTAATGAACTTCACAAAGGAAAAAAATTAGGAGAAAGCATGTAATTGTAGCACATATAGATGAAATTTGGTGTGCTGACTTAGTTGATATGCAGATGGAATAAGGGTTATTAATATTTATTGATAATTATAGATGCATTTTCAAACTATGGATGGATTATTCATCTAAAAGATAAGACTGGACCTACTGTTACAGATGTATTAGAAATTTCTGTGGGTTGATAAAGGAAAGGAGCTTTACAATAAAAATGGTTAAGAACTATGTGACAAATATATTATAAAAATGTACTCAACAGAAAACCTTGCAGATAATTCAATTGTTAAAGGATTTAATAGGACAATTAAAACAAAATGTGGAAAGATTTAACAAAACAAAACCATACACAATATTTAGATATACTTCCTGAAATTTTAAATGAATACAATAATACAAAACATAGCACTATGAAAAAGACTCCCATTGAAGCATCAAAAAAGAAAAATGAAGATGAAATTTACAAAAATTTTAACAATGAGAGTAACAATATTAGTACCCTTAGAGATAAATTTAAAGTGGGTGATAAAGTTAGAACAAGTAAACTTAAAAGGTTATACACCAAACTGGACAGAGGAAATATTTTTTATTGATAAAATAAAATTAACAGGCCTAATAACATACAAATTGAAGGATTTAGCTGATGAAGAAATAAAAGTATCATTTTATAAAGAAGAATTGCAAAAAAGTGATCAATAAATGTTTAGAATTGAAAAAATATTAAGGAAAAAAAATGTAATGGCCTTTGTTAAATGGTTAGGATATTCTGATAAATTTAATAGTTGCTTAAAATTCCTTCATAATTGTTTCAATAATGTTTTGTTACTTTACTTGAATATATATTCTGTTGTTTGATCCTGTTTTTTATAACTTTCAGTTGAATGATAGCACTTTCCTTTATATGTAGTATCAATATACATTTTATTTCCTAAATAATGTTTCATTTGAATTGTATCAATCATTTTTTTTACAATTGTTTTAATTTCATGTTCTTTCCTTTTTCTTACTTCTTCCTTTTCCATTTCACATTTATACATTATTGGCTTTTGTTTTGAAGTTTTTTTTATTGTGTTGTACATTGAAAAGGTTCTCTTGATATTTATTTTCAAAATCCTTGATATATACTTTTTCAATCTCTTCCAGCATTTTTTTATCTTTTGATGGAGCATCAGTAATCAAAGAAATATTTATTTTAGATTTACTCTTCATTTAATATTTTTACTTGACTATCTTTTGATCTTAAATGCCAATAAACCTTGTTTCCAGACTATTACTAGTTGATCCAATGTAAATTTTATTTGAATTTTCAAATTCTACTTATATATCTTTCCTTTTTTATAGTAACTATTAAACTTAGGATTACATAATTCAAAATTAGCCATTAGATTATTTTTAAAATCTTTATGTATATGTAAATGGCTTAAGTGAATATATTCAGGCATAGTTTTTCTAGATAAATCAGTATGTATTTCTTTTATCCATCACATTTACATAATATATAATATAAGGTTCATTGATGTCGCATCCTTGAAATTTATAAACTATTAGAAAAATTAAGGGAATAAAATTCTATCTGAAATCATCTATAGTAAATTTTAAGTCATTATTTAATTTAGTGCATTCATTTTTGAATTTCTTCTATTTTAAATTCCATGGTATTAAATATCTGTTGGTCTTTCATATTATTGGTAGCCATTACAGGCATACTTTCACATATTTCATATATTTCAATGCCATTATTATTCTTAAATTTTACTTCTAAAGTAAGTTCCCTGTCAAGGGGACAATGTTCTTTCTTTTTCTTTTTAATAAGTTCTTTACAGCATTCTTTTGTAACTAGTTTACTTGTTTTGCTTAGAAAACATATATTTTGAAGCAAATGTTTTATCTTATTATATTGCCCTTTAATTTTCTTTGTTTGCAGTAATGATTTTAACACATTGTAAGTTTTTGTATCATACCTACCAGTTTCTTCTTTGTAATTCAATATTTTTTTATTTGGGCACATTTGCTTAATTGCAGGTAATATCAAGTAATTATATTTAATCAAAGAATGGCTTTCTACAGATGAGCATCAATATGGATCCCCAAACATGTTAACAGTATATCCATATTGAAGAAAGCTTTGATAAATTTTTGATATCCATTTATTTGGCACTATAGAGAATTCATCTTTAAATCTTCTAATTTTTATAGCTATATTCAGAAAAATAACTATCAAATACATAGCAAATTTTATTAAGACTTTTTAATGTTTTGCTTATGTTTTCAATTGCTTTATTGGTATATGTAAAAACAATAGGATTTTTACTGTTTCCAACAAGTTCACATAGTCTTACCTGATCCAGCTGGTCCTACAAAAATGGTTCCATTTCCATCTTCACAAATATATGATTCTATATCTAAATTTTCCCTATAATGCTTTTCAAAATATGTTACATCATCTTTATACATAAGTGGTTTGCTAATGCATGAGGAATCAAATGTAATATCTTTCTTGTATTCATATATTTTTTTTAGGATTAGTGATATATATATTTCATCTGTATTATTTGCATATAATTTTGAATCTATTGTACAAGCTCATCTATCAATTTTAGACATTGTAAAATTGAATTAGATATAACAAAACTATTTATAGATGTGTTGTAATGAAATATTAGTTCTCATGTTTACTCCTTAATTGTGTATATATTGTCTAATTTGTGAATAATTATATTCTTTTTTGAAATCATTGCCTCAGTCCAACAATTCATTGCAGTTTCATATTCAGCACATGTAAAGCCATAATTAGTCTTACTGTAGTTTCTACCAAATTCTCCAATAAAACTATTAGCTAAAGTTTTAGCTTCTTTTTCTGGAACAGTATCAAAAATATATTTTATAAAATACTGAAAAGTTTCTGGCTTCAGGCCCTATTTTGCTAATAATTTATATTTAATATTAGAAATTTTCATCTTCCACTTATGTATTAAATATTATATTAAGGAGTATGAATAGAAACCAGCTTCTATTTTAATGGAACTACCTATATCCAAAACATGAAAAAGATCCATTTGATCAATATAGAATTCTCCTTTATGTAAATCAAAATTTAATTTATCATTTTCTAAGAATTTAGTAATTTTATTAAGTATAGAATAAACTGGAATTGGATCCTCATTTTTTTAAAGTGCAGAAGAATAGCACTTACATATATCTATACAAACTACTGAATTATAGATAGACTCTATGAATTCATATGAACACCATTGTAGTGCCTTAGGGTAAAAATCATCTAATATCTGCTTTGTTACATCATAATACTGTGATTCTGGAATGTACCCATTTTTTGTTCAAATATATTATTAGAAAGACATGTATAAGATTGATTTGACCAAATTAAATTATAGGTTTTGTAAATTTCAAATAATTTATTACATATCAGTCTTCACTCATCATATGATTCATTTAAAACTATCATATTTGAGTTGTGGTCTAAAAATCCTTCTAGAATACCTCTGCTATTCCAATGAATATAATCTATGTAGTAACAAAAATTTTCTGAATAGAACTGCAAAGCCTCCACAATACTAACACATCCATGTAATACAATAACAAAATTCTTTTGTTTAAGCTGCTTAAGATCTTCCAACTGACTTAATTTTATAATTTACTCATGCCTAGTTGACCCTTTTAGGAATTTCATATATTTTAAAAGGTTATCAGTACTCCCTTGATTAGCTTTTGTTGCAGTCAATTTTAAATCCTTGTATAAAATTGAAAATAATTTAGTTATCTTTCACAATATACCCTAATGTTATATCTGAGGAATTATTTGTAAATGAAATAAACTTTCTATACATTGGGTCAAAAGCATGAATGGTAATATTTTCATTGCAAGCATTAAGCCAGTTTACTAATTCATTTGAGGATATCATTGGACCATTTAATACAAATTTATACAGTTCAGTTCTTAAAATATCTTTTGTCTATCTCTTAAATCCCTGTTTGTTTCTAACTTGGTGTCAAATACAATCTAAATCACATTCATTATTTTCATTATTTTTAAGGTAAGAATTATCAAAGATTGACATTAATAAGTGTCTTCCCATTTTATGATCACAAATATTTTTTCTTGTGTAAGTAATAATTTTAAAACCAAGTTTGTTAATTGTTTCATGTGAAGATAGCTTTTTATCTGTAGTTTTCAAAATTGTATACATTACAAACTTGTACATGTCTTCATTATTTAAGTTTTGAGGTATTATAACATTTATTGGACCAAAAATAAAATTCCACTGATGTTGTGTTATATTATCACTTAAATCAAGAGCAAAATTAATAGAAGCTTGCTTTCCTTTGTAATTGTTTAAAACAAATAAAATTGTGAAATTTTCTTTTCTGTATTTTGGATAAGCCTTTTGTTTTCATCTATTTTATATTGCAGTAGAGATAACAGATTTCTTTGGATATTGAATTATGTTTTTGGGTATTCCTTATATCCTTTTTGGAAATTTTCTTTCAATATATTTTAGGAGATTTTTTTTTATATGGAAATCTGCCTCTATATTTTTTTGAATATTTTCTATCTATATTTTTGGTGAGTGTCTTCTAAAATGTTTTACCATCTTCCTATATATATAAAATAGAAAAAATATTTTTATAAATAATTTTATTGTTTGCTAACATTCTAATAAGTTGCTTTTTGCAATCTATGGGTTGTTCTATGACTAGGCTGCAGTAATAGCTATGTTATTAAAAATTCTTGTAATTTCTTAAAAAAGAGTCACTTTTTAGGATATTTAACAGAGTTTATGTTTTGCTTAAGAAATAGAATTTGAAAATTAATTAATTAATAACTAAATTCTGAAATAAATCTACATGTCTAAAACAAAACATGCATTTTTTAATTAAGATACAAATATTAATATTACAAAATTATTGCTCCATACTGTTAGGAGCAGACACTAAAGTTGGAAGAAAATTTGCAGATACTTGATCTGTAGAAGAAGTTGCAGACACTTGAGCTGTAGCAGTGGTTGCAGACACTTGAGCTGTAGAAGTGGGTTCATACACTTGAGCTGTAGAAGCAGTTACAGACACTTGAGCTGGTATTACACTTAGAGTTTTTAATTCTTTAAAATATTTTCTGTTGTTTAGCAACAGTGTGCTAAAAGATCTTAATTTATGTAGGGGAACAGCACATTGTGTTATTCAGAGCAATAGCTGACTGATCTTGTGCATATGCACAAGAAATGTTATTAATCAAGATGAAAATGGAATTACAGACTTAAATCATCTTAAAAACATGCATTTTTCTTTCATTAATGCATACTAATTTAATGTGTGTTAAAATTTGTCCTGCCTTAATTCAATTATGTAGCATTATTAGCTACTCTTTGACTTCATCAAAATTTTTAAAATAGTACCCATTCCTTAAATCAAAATATTCATTCATTCAATTATTTAGCAAATACATTTTGATATTATGTATTTTGCTATTAATGTCTATATTTGTAATTTGGATATCTTCTTCAACTTCAAATTTTATACTTTTTTTCTTACTAAATTCTTCTAGCAGCTCTATATATGATTTCATTAAATTTTTTTAATTTTGGGCAAGATCTGACTTATGAGTAAATAAATGTCATTTTTTAATTCTTTTATTATGGATGAATCTTCTTCATTTAATTCTTCTATTAATGAATCATAATCTGAAATTTCATCCATTACTAAATCTTCTCCTTCTATCAGTTTTTCCACTATCACTAAATTTAGCAATAGCAAGAAAATATTTTAAACACAGTCAGTATTTAAAATTATTTTCTTAGAATTCTCTAAAATTTAGAATCATTGACAGCTAATTTTGCAGATTTGGTACTGTAGTACCAAATTTCCAAACTGAAATGGAGAATGCTCTAGAATTCATGAATATTCTAGAATATTCTTGAAAATTTGGAATGATTGACAGACAATTTTGCAGATTTGGTACTACAGTACTAAATTTCCAAATTGAAATAAATCTCACAAATTTGAAAATGAAGAATTTTCTAGAATTCATGAATTTGATTTATTTAGAACATTCTCAAAAATTTAGAATGATTGAAAGGTAATAAAACTAACAAATTTAGAAATAGAGAATTTTCTTTGAATTCTAATTTTGAAATACAAACAGATATCTAGAGTAGGCCAGGTCTGCAAAAATAAGCACCTTTGTTTCTATTAAAATTTTAACCCTATCTTGAGAAAGCAAGGTTATGTACATGAACAAATAGTATTAAAAAAATAAACCCTAAATAATTAGAAAATAACTCAAGCTATAATAAGCTAATAATTGGCTTAAAAAGTAAATATTGTGCAAAATAACTACACAGAAATGATTAAAATTATAGTCTTTGAATTTATAATTAAGATAGTGTCCTTTTAATATTATGGTGGAATAATCCATGACAGCTGTTGTAGTTATGTGATATGCTGTCATATGCCTTCCTGTAGTCTATCCATGCCATTGCTAAGTTTGTCTTCCTTCTTCTACTGTAGAATCTGTACAAGGAGATTTGTAGACATTTTTCCAACTGTAAAATTCCAATTAATCCAGCTTTCCATTCATAGTAAGGTAAGATATTACTAATAATTTGTTCAGATCAAAAGCAGCAAGATTTTATCAGGGTCAGAACCTGAAGTGAAGCACTGCAGCTCAAGAGGAACATGGAGTGGTAAGTCATCACCAATTACTGTGGAAATCATTGTGACTCACAGACAAGGCTCAGTTTATGGACATGTCTCAGTGATTGTGTGTTGTAAATCCCCATTGATTTAGTGTATTGATTGTTCTTGTTATTACTGACAACTGCAATAAATGAGAGTTCACAACCATTCTACATAAGCTTGTTATTAACCCTACATACAAATAGCCCTAATTAGATGTAACTACACCCTGAATACATGTGAACAATCAATACAGTCTGCAGAAATAGAATACCTAACATTTGTATTTGAAGGTCACTATTAAACTTGTCTAACATGACAGTTACAGTTAACAACATGTAATATAGATCAAGGCTTGTATGTATAATAAAGCATGTTATTACACCCAAAGAATTTGGATCTAAAACAGTTAGCCTAAGAATAGCAATCCAGCTATTCAATGACATGAGTTATTATAACAAATGAATCAGTTGGAAAGCTACAACAAAGTAAAAACCCCTACATGTAGACTTAACCTAAGAGCTTCATGATGAAGGAAGTTCCTGACTACCTGACAGCACCACATTGTGAATAGCTGTAAGTGCATCAGCTCCAAGAGCTAAAATAGTTGAAAACTGGGGACCAATGTGTAACTACTAGTGTGTTTACCTTTCTGTTGACATATATAATCAAACCTGATAATAAAAAATAAGAAATCAAATGAACTAAATTCATCACCAAATAAATCCAGCATCAGCTATTTATAATAGTATTGCATAAACAATTAAACAATTAGCATGTACATGTTTGTAATTCAAATTTGTTTACTCTTTTGCTAATTTGTTCATCTGCTATTGATTATGCAACATCAGCTAATTAACTTAAGTGGTTTGGTCCTTTTTGATTCACCAAACCATTTTACTGATAAACATTAAATCAAAACTGCACTAAGTTTTATAAAAATCAAAATGATAATAATCAGGTTGTGTACAAAAATATAATTAATTAATTTACTGATAGTTCTTAGTTACTTTCCTCTTTATCATTTGTTAGCACCTGATTATGCCACACTACAATTCTCCACCACTGCCTGGTCTATCAACAACTGATCTTTGCATCCTCTTGTCTTTGTACTACATTCCTTCTGCTCCTCTGGTATCAACCAGTTCTGTTTTAAGTAACATGCCAGTCTACTTGAAATCACAGAAGCAATTTCCAAGTTGTTGGCAGACATGTTATTGGTTGAAGTTGCTTGCCTCACTGCCTTTCTTTAAGGAAATGTCCTTCACAATACCATCCACTCTGGACACCCACTCACCACACACTCCTCGAATGCTAATGCTAGTCTGTCATGAACACTAGTGAATTTCTTCAGCCAATACTGTGTACCTCATCTTTGCCTGGTGTCTTCTAATTCTTCATCTTCTTTAGAGCTTCCTTCAGTTTTGCGTCTATCACTTCATCTTCCATTTGCTTAGCTTTGTTCAACTCTCTTTTCCCCTTACTCTCATCCAAATGCAACTCTCACACCTGTGCTGCAAGCCTCTGGTCTGTAATTTCTAATCACATTCTTGCCTTCCTCCATTCCTCCAATATTTTCTTTCTGTAACCCATCTCATTTGGCCTGCTTCTTCTGTAACACTCCAGTGCTGTTCTGCTCTGTTCATCTGTCTATTTATGCCATCATCTATTGGTCTGTGTGGATCCTATGCTGACACTTCTTGAGTCCACACTCCTGATTGTGGAGTCTACCTGTTGACCAGAGATTCTTCACACCCTCTGACCATTTAAGGACTGCTGGAGACATAGGGCCTTTTCTTTTTGTTGCACTTTCATTGAAGGTAGGTTCAGGGGTCAGGCTCAAATCCTGGTCCTTACTGTCCCAGTGTAGAATCTTGCCAACATTGATTTCACTACAAATTAAGAGTTGCTTATCCATTTCTCTGGGTATATGTGAAGTATACATTGTGACAGATCCCAAAATTTTCTCAACCTATTTTGTTGCTTAACATATTAACTTAATTAATATTGCATTAGTGTTCCTGAATGCTTGAACTAACAACAGTTTATTTAGATTGAGAGCAGTAGATGGAATACTGTAGCATCATCCAAAAAAGGCAACTAAAAGCTGAATAATGTCGAATGATTATCAATTGAAATTAATTGTAAAAAATTTAGTTAATGAACTTTAGTTTATTTTTGTAAAATGCAACTAAGATTTAATATTGGTCAAAATAAGAAACTTGTTAGCCGATCAAGAGGTAATTGACAAATTAAATTGAGCAAACTAACGCTTACGTATGAACAGCCATATTGGCAGACGAATCATTTGAATTTTAAAATCGGCAGGTACTTTTTGTAGAAATTTTATAAATAGCTTTGATTCAACCATAATTTTGATGAACAATAAATTCTTCGGAGTTTATTTAATTTTCATTTCTACTTTATCTGGTTTGATTATTTAATTAAATGTGCAGCTAGGCAAGTTGTGTTTAGTAGTGGCTGGAATCCATCACGGGATCGATTCTAGGGTCTTTGTGCCAGTCACGAAAGTGCACCTATGTTACGGTTAGGAGTTTTTTCGATTCTTGCCTAGTCTGAC
>CABFPE010000255.1:1204-13629 GCA_900660155.1 Hofstenia miamia
GTGAGGGAATTAAATGTTTGTTGCCTTGATCAAAATCATGTATTTAGGTTACAACTAGGTATAAGGGTTTTTTACATCATGCTTAGCTGGCTGCTGATCTTGCGTTGTCACATATAGTAACAAACTCGCAATAAGGCTAGTTAGCCAACCCTAGGACTGTTATTTATTTATTAATCTATTTTAGATCCAAATTCTTAACAGCTAGGAGACTGATAATGACCTTGTATATATTGATATTGTATTGTTTGTACTTGTATATATTTTACTGTAGGTTAGGAAGCTGCATTTATTTGTATATAGTTTTTAACTCTTTTTATCTTGTGGCAGCTAGTGTCAATCATCAGTAGTTGTAGTTACATTTTAAATGTAGGTAGGAAGCTGTTATATATAAATTAATAAAATAGTATTTTTATTTGCAGCTAGTGTCTTGGCATGTTTGCATATTAATTACATTGTTTAAATACACAGCATTGAGAATGAGGTAGTAAGTCGAATTGTGCTCCTTCTTTATTATCACCTAATTAGGGTTCACATAATAAATTCAGTTTTGAGGATGAGCTGAGTTGCTGGAACTGGACTACGTGACATGGCGGATGGCTTCTTGGTTATCAGATACCGCTTCAGGCAGTGTGCCCATCACGAACTGGAGTCTCTCTCATATCATTACCTAAGCAATGTTGATTACTTGCTATGCTTATAATCATATGGATTCTAAATGTAGTTTGGTCTAGATTAAGGTGTACATGAGACAATGAAAGTTCAAACAGTTAGACATTACCCTGCTTGGAAGAATCTGTTGATTGTGGTTACTAAATACATCTAAGTTAATGCACATCCCAGCTTGATCATTCTACATGAATTAATCTCATTCAAAATTTTCGAGACCCTAAGGAAAAATCATGAAAACAAAATTGCATTAAAAAATCAAATTTAACTTTTAAATAAAAAATTCAAGAAAATGAAAAAGGAAAGAAAAATTGTGATTGATGAATTGAAACAGGATATGAGTGAGCACCTAGAAGAACAGTGAAACATCTTTCAGATGCAAGTAGAAACACTAACACGCAAACTGTTAGAAGTGAACCAGAGGATAATCAAGTAAAATGAAAGATGGGAAGCTATGTATAATGAGCTGAAAGTCGAAAATATGCATTTACAATAAGAAAATGAAAATTAGCAAATGGAGATCAAACAGCTGAAAGACAAACTGAGATTAATAAAATTGTTGGAAAATGATGACAAACTAGCAAAACCAATACAAATGGAAAACATTTTAATTTTAGAAGAACCAGAAGCAGAGTTGGGAGCACTGAGACAAAGAGCACAAGTCAATCATGAAAAATTACGAGATATGGAAATTGAAGAAGAGGTGGAGAAAGAAAAAATCATTCAACAAATTACTCAAGAAGTGAAAAGGAGAGTCTCAACAGAAGTGGCAGCAGAGAATCTAAACAAACCTATGCATGAAAAAACTACATTATTAGAAAGAGGAAATGAAGAACCAACACCATGTAAAGCTCAAATTCAAAAGTTTACTGGGAAAATAGACATTTACTCACCAACATTTGAGGAATGGTTACAGTTATTTGAGTTCACAATGAAGGAAAGAAGAGTAGATCAAAATGCAGCTGCAGTGGGACTACCACTATATTTGGCAGTATTGGCATATCAACACTACTTAATGTTAGATGCAGAAACAAATAGAAACTATAAACAGTTAACTGGCAATTTTATTGAATATTATCAGAATGAAAGCTTTAAGAATCAATACAGGTTGATATTAAACAGAATGAAAATGAGAATGTTTGATGATAATAGAAATTATATGTCACAAGAAACTATTAACATTAAGCTCATGAGGTGGATACTATTCAAAATATGACTTGTTTTCTCACATCATGAAGGGTCTGCCAGAAAACATAAGGCAAAAATTTGAAATAAAATGTGATGTGGATGATAATTTGGAGAAAATGATCAGGAAGACAGTGGATATCCAAGTTATGTTGAAGAATAATTTGAGGATATATGAGAAAGCAACATGGAATAGGCAAAATGCATTGAATTGGAAAGCAAAGGAACAATCACAACCAAGGCCTTTGCAAACAATCAGTGCAAAGAAGAATAACAAAGTGATAAAAATAAGAACTTGAAATGGGCAAACCAGAAGAGTTAAAGAAAGAGATGTTCATTGCTATAACTGTGGACAGAAGGGACACAGGAAGCCAGAATGTAAAAAAGCTATAAACATTATAGAAGATGGAGAAGTGTACTTTGACGACAAAGACATTGTAAACTCTGAGTACAACATTTTATCAGAAATTAATGGAAGTGAATCAATCAAGGAATCAGAAAACTGGAGGTAGCGCCAATTCCAGAAAACCATGCACCAGTTATGATACTAACAAATCTACACAATGTCAACACAATTACAGTTGTTATCAGTGGAGTAATGATTAAAGCTACTATTGACACAGGTGTGGTAAAATTGATTATAACAGATGAATTTGCAATAAAATTAGGATTTACAAGAGAGGAGCTACTGAAATCACATAATAGACTGATAAATGCATCCAGTGAATACATTGATATGAAGGGAACATTAGAATCAGTAAGGATGAGAATAGCAAACAATACATTTAAACAATCATTAATCATAGTTGATACCCACAGGAACATGCTGCCATATGAAATCATACTGGGAGACGATTTTCTTTTGAAAAATACATGTGCTATAAACTATGGAAATAGAACCATAAGATTTAAAGAGGAAGAAATCAAAATTGAAGATGAGCAAAATGATGAGAACATTCTATTCAAACTGTTGTAAGACATCAGATTACAACCCTATCATTAGAAAATGTATGCAATCAAGTGTGAAAAGGAGATAACAGAAGAAATTATGATATCTGAACAAATGGGGATCAATGCAAAGAGAATTTTAATACCTTCAAGTATCTGTGCAATTAAAAAGGAGAAGGAAAAATTCTGATAATAAATGCTATGAATATCAACATAAATCAAATGAAAGTAAAAATCTACAGGAAATATGTTAAATCTAGTATAAGGATGATATGGAAACCAATGGAAGACAATGGAGTTAGTAATCCACAATGCCAACTAAAGGGTGCATGGATGAAAGCACAAGAAACCATCAGGGTTAGTAATCCACAATGCCAACTAAAGGGTGTGTGTATGAAAGCCAATACAAAGAAAGAATACCAGAGATAAAAGAAGAGGACTATGAATATATGGAGCAGAGCAAGAAAGAGGAACTAAGAAAATTAGTAATAAAACACAGCAGATTCTTCAACTTTGGCAAAATAAGCATTGGACAAGCTATTGGTGAAATGCATAAAATCATAACAATGGATAAACCAATAAAACTGCTTGTATGGAAAGTGCTGGAGCAACTGAAAGATGAATACAATAGAATACTAAATGAACTGATTGATAACAAAATAATCAGGCCTTGTGAGAGTCCATATGCAGCACCAACAGTATTTGTAAAGCAGGAAAAAAAATACAGACTGTGTATTGACTTCAGAAAATTGAACAAGGTAATGAAGAAAGACTCATATCCACTACCTAGAATTGAGGATATGCTTTATGAAGCAAGCAAAAATAAATATTTTACATTTATAGATTTGTGCAAGGCATATTGACAGGTGCAGGTGGAGCTGAAAGATATAGAGAAGATGGCATTTATTAAACCATATGGACTCTACAAGTGGATTTATATGGCATTTGGGCTATGTAATGCACCAGTAACTTTTCAAAGATACATCACAAAGGTCTTGAAAAACAAACAGAATAAAATTGAAGAAGAAGTAAATGCATACATTGATGACATAATAATAACCAGCAATACAGTAGAACAGCATTTAGAGAAAATGCACAGAACTCTTAGAATATTAAAAAACACCAGATTAAGAGTGAATGGAAACAAATGCTACATACTGAAGAAGAAAGTGGTATTACTTGGAAGGATAATAAGCAAGGGACAAATCAGTATGAAGGATAATGCAAATGAAATGATAAGAAAGATTGAAAAGCCAAACAATAAGAAGGATCTGCAAAGGATAATGGGTTTTTTTAATTATTATGGTGAATTTATACCAAATATTGCAGGAAAAACCGCCAAAATGACTAATCTCATGAAGAAATCAGTACTGTTTGTATGGACATGGGAACAACAGGAAGAATTAGATAAAATAAAGCAAGAATTATTAAAATTGCCTTCACTGAATACACTGGATTACTCTAAAGAATTTATATTAGATTGCAATGCTAGTAAAATTGCAATAGGTGCAATGATTAGTCAGATCAAAGATGGTAAATAAGCACTGGTACAATTCTTTAGTAGAAAATTGAAACCAAGCAAGGAGAATTACAGACATACAAAACTAGAGAGGCTCATGCTAATAGAAAGTATAAAGATATTCAGACACTTTCTAATTGGAAAAAAATTTCAAGTAAGGACAGACAATAGTGATCTGGCATGGCTAAAAAAGTTTTCTGGAGAAAAGTCATCAATTGTGTCATGTTGGATAGAATACCTTAATGAATTCAATTTTACAATCAAGCATAAGAAGGGGAAATTACACAGCAATGCAGACTTTTGGACCTCACTGCCAGATAATAAAAAAATATAGAGAAAAAGGAGGGTAAGAAAACAGAATTTCAATTAATCCCACATAATGAATATGAGCAGTTACACAAAATCAATGTCAATAAGAAAGGAGAACCAATAACAATGATTATGTTAAAAGAAGAAATAGCTGAAGAAGAGATAATAGAAAGACAAAATGAAGATCTTATATTGAAGGAAATAAAGGATAAGTAAGACAATCAAGAGAACAAAATGTCAAAGACTGCAAAAAGCTATTTTAGTAGATATACATGGAAAACTAATGATAATGGATTATTATACATTATCAGAAAAACTAATCAGATTGCAATACCCAAATATTACAAGAGAGATGTGATAAGAAGAATCCATGAGAGAGGAAATTTGGGGATTACACAAATGGAGATGACTTTTAGCTCGAAATATATTAAAATTGGAGTAAGAAAAGTAACAGAAGACATGATAAATAAATCTACTATGTGTATTTTAAATATTATGCAACATTTCCCAGTACAAAGAACACAATTGGAAAAAATAATCGCAATGAGACCAAATGAAATTGTACATATAGATTTAGAGATGTTATCAAGAGATGATGAGTGATATCAATATCTACTAGTGATGGTAGACAATTTCACGAAATATGCCCCATGAAGAATACAAGTCATGAAGAAACAGCAAATATCATACTGAAAGAGTGGATACTAAAAATAGGCCCAATGGAAACAATAATTACAGATAAGAGACCTCAATTTGAGAGTGCATTGTTTCAAGAACTCACTAAATTGCTTGAAATTGGGAGTGAGTGGACAACAGTATATCATCCACAGGCTAATGGAGTGGTAGAAAGATTAAATCAAATGCTGATAAAATTAATAAGAGTTGCCACATCCAGGATAGGCCGAAACAAATGGAGAGAAGTCATACAAATGTTTGAATACTTTTATAATACGTCTGTGCATTCAATGACTAAGGTAACCCAATTCAAAGCAATGTATGGAAGAGAGGCAGCAACACCATTATCAGTGCAGTTTTTGAATTACACACAAAAGCTGGATAATCAGCTCATGAAACAACTCAAACAGCAGATAATGGCAATTCATGAAATGATGTGTCATAACATAAAAAAGTCAGCAACAAGACAGCAATGTAATTACAATAAAAAATATATGGGCACACACACAATGTAAGTGATAAAGTCTAGCCATTTACACCTATTAAGGTAAATGATATCAATCAAGTATGAAAACTAAAAACTATATGGTCAGGGCCATATACAATTAAAAAATTACTAGATACTAATGAGTATATATTAAGCAATGATAGGATATTGCACTTTCAAAATTTGAAAAGAGTGATTACAGACATTGAGGGCAGCAATCTAGAGGAGAATGCAGAATTTAAATTGATACATAATAATGAAGAAAATATGTATGAAATAGATGAATTGGATAGCCTCCCAGAAGATGAATTTGACGAGGAGCTTCAACATGACATCCAAGATGATAAACTACAACCAAGAGTAATGCCTAGAAGGGCAGCAAAAAATAATATAAATTATAACCCTGAAACCTGGGACTTAATGCTAATAACTCAGTTTAGGAATATTGAAAATGAAGAGGCAATCACCCAAATGAGGAATGTATGATCAGATGAAATGCCAATCAAACCCATGGAAGAGAATAAAACAAGCACACCAAGCAGGGGGCAGAGAGGGACTGAGAGAATGTTAGTCAGAGAGAGGAGCTGAAAGAACTTCTAGTAGTTGTCACCACCAACTAAAGTGCATGGCGACCAATGGTAGCAGAGAAACCATGACACTTTTGTAGTCCTCACTGTCAACTAAAGGGCAGAGCAACAAACAGTGATAAAACTAACATACAGAGTAGTCCACACCACCAACTAAAGGGCAAGCAGAACAAAAAGTACTCAAAGTCAAAGTCCCAACTTTCCTTCAAGTACTCCACACCACCAACTAAAGGGCAAGTGGAGGAATGAGTGTCCAGGGAAAGGTGTAAGCAGTGGAAGAACTGTAGTAATATGAAAGCAACTAAAGGCTGACAGTACTAAAGAATCTGCAGCTGGTCAAATGCTAATGGAATGTCTGGAAGGGAACTGAACAAAAGGGGACCAATTGGAATCCATTAGTGGTGGTTCAGAAATAGAGTATGAACTGAGCACCACTGCAAGAAGACCTCTTATACTCACTCAGGATGTGCTGCATGCCCCCTCAAGGGGATATCAATGGAAAGATCAGGTTTTAGAGTAGTTCTCTAATTGCCACAAAAATCATTACTTGCTTTTCAGAAATTAACATGAGATAATTTTAATTTTATGGATGATCTATGCAGCAACTTAAACCTTTGAAAAGCTTGAGTTAGAATTTATTGCATTTGCAAATATATATATATATATATATATATATATATTTGGTAACATGACTATTTCGTCACAATTTATCCATTTAAACTGGCTTCCAAAATCTTATTGAAGTGTTCATATTAGTTTTTTTGATGGATTCTTGCTATGTTATGCTTCCTTCACTTTAGCCTCCATAGTGAATAATTGATTTCAGCTTCCATCAACATAAAATGCATTTTGAAATATTACTCAACATTTATATATAAACACTATAACAATATATTTTTAGTGTTGCTTTTTTTGCTGCTTCAACTAGTCAAAATTCTGGATTATACACTGTCTGTTACCATAATGATGGGATTTGGTTATTACTTGTTCTTCACAGTTCGTCGAGGGAGATGTCAGAGGGATGATTAAAGATCAGAGACAATAGTCAAAATATTGTAGATATGAATAATATTTACATAAAAAGTCTCTTTTTACTAAAATATTTTGTAAATCTTAAAATCCATTTTCTTGAAACATTGTGAAGCTATTTAGAATGAGTAAAACTGGCAATTAAATATAAATATATCAGATTCTCTAATATTTGTCTTTAAGTTTTTTACCTTGCAACGTTCTCAGATATTTCAAATTGTTAGATACATTGTTTGACAATTAAATGGGCTATATAAAGTAGTTAGTGGGTAATGAACATATTTTTAAATTCAACCCAATCTTTTTTAGACTGGCATCAACATAAATTACATGAACATTTTATAAACAGTTTAATTATGCAAATTAGTAGTTCCATGGCATACAATTAATAAGTTTCTTAAAGTTTTAATTCTTCAATGATATCCTTTGAAAAAAAATGAAATATAGTGCTCAAATCAAACTGGATTTTGTCAGAAAAAAACTATAACTTTCTAAAATAGGTGTTCCACCAAGGTATTTAAATATGCATGACAGTCATAAAAAGAACTTTATTTTATTTCTTAACTACTTACCACAGCTATATATAGGGAAAATGTCACTAAGTTTTAACAAAAAATTAATTCTTAACTGTAGAAAATCACATGAAAATGCCAAAAGTAAAGTTTTAAGAAAATTGAGGATTCCATATAAGTAGTAGAATAATAGTTCCTTCCCATTACACTTTTTTCTGATTGGTCGAGAGGGGGGGTCCTTCCCGTGTCACTTTTTTCTGATTGGTTGAGAGGGGTGGCCTTTGACCTGAGACGCTGTGGATATTGGCAGAGGTGTTTTACTGACATCATGCATGTACTTTTACTAGTTTTTGTGTTACTTATATGATCTAATTTCCCACATTACCTTACATTTTTTAGTTTTACTTTCCCACATTACCTTACATTTTTTTAGTTTTACTTTCCCACATTACCTTACATTTTTTTAGTTTTACTTTCCCACATTAACTTACTTTACATGTATTACTTTCCCACATTAACTTACTTTACATGTATTATTTTCCACATTAATTTACTTTACATGTATTACTATCACACATTAACTTACTTTACATGTATTAATATCACACATTAACTTACTTTACATGTATCACTTTCCCACATTAAATTACTTTACATTTTTTTACTTCCCACATTACCTTACATTTTTTTAGTTTTACTTCCCCACATTACCTTACATTTTTTAGTTTTACTTTCCCACATTACCTTACATTTTTTAGTTTTACTTTCCCACATTAACTTACATTTTTAGTTTTACTTTCCCACATTAACTTACTTTACATGTATTAATTTCCCACATTTACATACTTGTTTAAAAAGTGGAATCGAAAAATATTTCCAAGTAAAAATAAATACATGCTTCCACAGACGCATACTCTTGCCATACAGAAAAAAAGAACATTTATAAAAAATAAATTTATTTACAAAGAAAATATGGAAAATACTACTATAGCAAATTTCATTTACAGTTGAATGATAATATTTGTTATGACTTCATTGTTGGATGGGAATGGTGGAGAAAACATCCACAAGAATACTCCAAGATAGAAGTTCTTCTAATAATGTTAGTTGACAATGCTAAAACATTCAATTAGTACAATAAAAACAGAAATTAAAATAATGACAACAGTTTTCAATCTTTACATACACAACAAATATAATATACTATATTATATGTAAACAATCGTAACAATGAAAAACCATATGTATTATTATAATGTTAAAGAATGCTTACCAAATAATTTTGTAGTTTTATCACAGCATTGTTCTGCAAGTGTATTGGCACATGATGATTTCCACATATAGTGTCTAAATTATACAAGTCATTATTTAAAATGAGATAACATTCACAATAAAAAACAAGACAATTAATAATTAATAAAGAAATGACATTTTATTTACTACAAATCATTCATACAAACTGTCATCACAGCATATTTACAAAACAGTGTTAGTCCATCTAAAATAAACATTACTGTCTTTATTGAAATGTGTACAAAAGTATACTTTCCAAGTCTAATGAATGATCTAAATCAATTAAGTAAAATTTTAAACAAAGACATATATACCCAGCTGTGTAAAATCATTTTCCCAATAAACATTACTGTCTATCAAAAAAATGACAATTAATAATTAATAAAGAAACGACATTTTATTTACTATGAATCATTCATACAAACTGTCATCACAGCGTATTTACAAAACAGTGTTAGTCCATCTAAAATAAACATTACTGCCTTTATTGAAATGTGTATGGAAGTATACTTTCCAAGTGTAATGAATGATCTAAATCAATAACGTAAAATTTTAAACAAAGACATATATACCCAGCTGTGTAAAATCATTTTTCACAATGTTTGCTTTCAGTTTTAATTTATTTGAATCGCAGAGCCTAAAGACATGATAAAAACGACAAATAAAACAATTATTTTTTTACATAACAAATGGAGGTTAAATTTGTCATTTCAAAATTGCATAATGTGATAATTCATTTTGAGATTACGTTGAACTGTTTTTCATGCATGGTGTACAAATGAAACACATCTTCAAGTAGATTGCTGTATGAGACAGGGTAATAAATCACTGAGACTTCACTTGCTATACAGAAAAAATCAAACCAATGCGCAGTGTATTGATGTGATTACAGAGCACAGTGTATTGTTGTGATTACAGAGACAGCAAAACTAAATGCATTGTTATTCAAACATACCAAATTACTTCATTACCACTGAAATGATAGCAAACAAAGCTAAACATTTTTATTAATTTATCACATGAATAAAACATACATACATATGTTGTGGTGGACTTAAATATAGAGGCATTTTTCAATGATAAACACAAGTTTATGAATGATGACAGATAGAGCTAAATATTTTTAATAATGAATTTATGCATTAAAACACACATACATTTTTTGTAGTGGAATTTTCACATGGAGGCATGTTTTTTTCTTTCTACAAAAATGACGGGGCATCACAAATGACGGTAGATAGACTGAGCTAAAAAAATTTATTAACAGATTTATACATTCAAAATATACATACGCCTTGTAGTGGTGGCCTTTTGTGTAAATTTATAGATAATTGGAGGGAAGCACACATTGTGTGGAATGATGAAAAATATTTACAACAACAATGACATCTAAGCAAGTAAAACATTATTAAAAATAAATTGAAAATATTCCATCACCATATACAAAAATTCAAATTGACTACAGAGGCAGAGTGGGATAACAGAGGCAATATTCATTATCATGTGTCTAAACAATAATTATTAAATTTCACACAAAATAATTTTCATATACCTAAACAAGGTCTTTTGCTGCTGCTTGTAGATGGTTCATTTATAGAGGGATCTTCTTGATTAGGGCGTTTAATTGGTGATTGAGAAATATCTAAATTAAAAATTAGTAAAAATACATTTTAAATGTAATCTATACCTTTATGACCATATGGCAAACTTTGGTAATGATCCACCAGATATCTCTTATCATCATAGGGTGTTAGTGCAACTTTATTCATCCTCTGAATAGAGATATCATGGTTGTGACTGAGAATCATTACCATCTCATGTCGTAGAATTTCTTCTCCATCCAAAATGTGTTTGAAGGTGTTGAAATTTATGGTCTTTTTCACATTACCCATAACCCCTTTTGCACTACATTTATGGTCGACACCCCCACTATTTGCACATATATATTGGACAGAGTACATTTTTGATTTTAGTGCCACCATCTGTGTTAGTATTCCGCCAGCCAGCTCATCCTTCACCTTTAAATAAGTTTTCTTATTTGCCTCACTACTAAAAAATCTGCAAAAGTTGGGAAGAGCAAACAAGACGTTCTCTTGCAACCCCAAAAATGCGTTTTTAAGTCAATATTACCAAAGACCATGTATTCTGTAGAGACTATTGGTGAAGCAATTCAACCTGAGGTGATCAGCAAACTGAATGAAATCTTTGAAGAGCGTCAAATTAAATACATTCCCGTCAATGAATTAAAAATTGGTGAGTGGGAAAAAATTCACAATGCATTCTGTATCCAGACAAAGTATGGTCCAGCAGTAAAAATTATACTGGAAAATGGCAACTGCTTCTTCTTACCCAGGCGATATGCAGAAAAAACTAGAGGTGGAAAATACAAGATGCTTATTGGTCTTAGAATTCAACATGGTAAAGATATAGCAGTATTATATCCTGGAGGCACAGTATTATATCCAGAGCACAAACTGTACTGAGATTTAGTGTGTAATTTTAGATTAAAGAATAAATATATGTGACAATGATTTCTATTTTTATCTGATCATGGACATTCGTTAGAGTATTGTATATTAACCTGTGAATAAATGTATATATTTTATCCCTAATTATATTATTATACATAACATGCGCATCCATTATCTAATATTAAATTTATTTAACTTAGTGATGAGATCAACATTATCAGAGTGGTAGCATCCCATTATTGGATCAAATACCCTTATTCACAGTATATAGTGTAAATGATCAGCCATTCATCAATTATGAAAAAACTCATATAATTTATAAACCAACTTCAAAGCCATTCATCAATAGAATTACAATTAGCTTGCATAGATAAAATGGTGAGTTCATTCATTTCAATGATACTAGCAGCATTTATTTAACTCTTAGTGTAATATCCTCTACCAGGCTTTATCACTGTTGATTCACTGTTACCTTGTAACATTGACTGTGCTATTGCAGGTAAGGATTTACTAAATGTTACTGCTTGCTTAGATTCTTCTATTACATTACATAACCATAATTAACTATTCACTTTTTAGGTGACGAACCTTTGGGCATCTGCCCATAGCGGATCTCCACATCAAATTTCACAGTTCCTTCCAATGCTTGAGTGCCACCTCTCATCTCAATCAAGATATCTTATGTGTACCTTACATTAGCTCAGTACTTACTCAAGGCATGACACAACTCGACTTAATCTCTAT
>CABFPE010000255.1:19162-50543 GCA_900660155.1 Hofstenia miamia
AATGAGCTGAGTCTGTTGATGGTTGGAACACTACTCTGTTGCGGAATGGCAGATGGCTTCTTGGTGATCAGATACCGCTTCAAGCAGTGATCCCATCATTAACTGGAGTCTCTCTCATAAAGTTACCTAAATAGTGGCTGTTACATGCTATTCTAATATTGGATGGATTCTAAATGTAGTTTAGTTTGGACATGGACAACTTAAATATACATGGACAAAACTCTCTCATAATCACTGTTTTGACGCGTACGCTTAGAGGCCTATTGTAGATAGAGAGTGTTGTGGTTGCAAACTTTATATGTACACAATCTTTCTTTGTTAGTTAATGTAGCTATTTCATGGACAACTTAAATATATTTAAGTTGTCCATGGCTATTGTAACTAACACGATTTAATTCCTTTTAATCCTCTTTCAATGCCCCATAATTATCTCTTTATTATTACCCTTTCATATCTACATTTGTGGTAACAATCACATGTAACTTTTGTTGAAGCGTGTATCTTTTGTTTTGTATGAAATTACTTGTAAAAAGACGTGTTGATATTTAAGTTGTCCATGCCTCATCGCTAAAATTGCCACCGAAGAAATGCCAATGATTTTTGACTATTTTTAATCAAAGCCTGAGGGTGAAAACTGCGTGATCGCAGTCGATGTACCATCTTGCTCCCTCAATTCAGAATATACGAACAATGCAAGATGCTCCGGAATTCCATTGATGAAAAATTTAATCTATCATATTTGAAGAATTTTACTTCCAAATAAGTTAGATAAGTAGCAAGATCTTATTTAACCATACAGGTTTCAGAAATAGCTCCTGAACTTAACGCTTAGTTCAACTGGAATTACGATTCCTGATTTCCCCGTACATCTGCTCTTTGCTCATCTGAACAGTATACAATAGAGTATACTTTAATATACAGCAAATCATATTGTATGTTTGTTTCATTAAGAGGTGTTGTATTATTAAGAAACCTGTGGGAGTGTGATAAATTCATTGTGTTGTCAGAAGGCTATTCCCTCTCTGGGGTTAGTGTAGGGAAATCCTTCAACAAATATTGAGGCATTTCAACTCAAAGACGAATAAGCATGACGGAAGAAAATTTGTCTAAACAGCTATTTATTGTGATCATGAATTTGCAACTGAATTCACATTCCTCTTAGTAAATCACCGTCTTTAAGAAATTTATTTATCATACGATGATTAGAATACAAAGCACAGTAATACTGTAAATGCGACTTTTCTAGGCATTGTATTCTAATCAAATAAAATTATACAAAAGGTACTTATTTTGTGCGCGTCTAATACTATGCTCACGTAATTAAGAGTCAATATTGCGGTTACCATGATATTGCGTATTATATTCAGAGTACTATCAGACCTATATCAAAAGCAATTATTTTAATGGTATGAGGACTTATTAATAATAATAATAATAATAATAATATTTTTTAAGATCCTCTGTATATATAATCATTATAAAAATAAAGTGATAAGCACTTAAGATTTTTTCTGGTTCAATGACTAAGCTTGGTTGTTGGGATTGATTGAGTTCTTTGGTAATTTAAATAGTTGATTTTTCTTGGTATCAAATACATTTTTACATTTCTTTTAAAGTCTTTAATTAATTTTTCCGCTTTAAATTGAGGTGGTAATTCATTCCATAAGTCAATACAAAAATTAGTAAATGAGTTCTTCATCATATTTTTATTAAATTTAAGTTTCCTATGAGAATTTGTTCTTAAATGTATTTTAGTTGGTATTTTGTTTCTTGCCTTCAATTTGAAAAATACTTCTAGAGACCTTAGTTTTTGTAGATATTCTAATGAAAATAAGTGGTTATCTTCTTTGATTGTAGCTTGCTCTCTTCATTCACAGATGGTATTAATACTCCAATTGAAAATTCTTTCTAGCTTTATCTTAATTCTTTTATTTAGAGTTGTTAATAAACAGGCTAAATAAAAGTAATGAAGCAATATATATGATTTATTAGAATAATTTTTCAATTTATTGGTATGAATTTTTGAATTTTAGTTAGTGTTTTGATTCCTTGTATCATTTTCTGCATTATTTTGTTGACTTCAATTTCAAATGTTAACTTATTGTCAAAGATTATTCCTAAGTATTTAATTTTTGTCTCTTCTTGTATAATATTGTTTACTTTTAACATTAATTTTTCAGTCTTGTTAGAAATATTTAATACCATAAATCTAGTATTTTCAACATTTCATTTTATTTTTTTCACAGGGCAGTTTGTAGTGCGTTTAATAAATCATAATGGTTGGTTGAATACAGCAGGGTGTCATCAGCATATTGGACACATTATATGTTTTCATTAAAATTGATGTCATTAACATAAAGATTGAATATTAATGGCCCTAGAACTGAGCCTTGAGGTATCCCTTTATTAATTATTAGTTTATTAGAGATTTCATTATTTATATTTACATTTTGTTGTCTATTAGTTAAATATGAGGTTAATAACTTAGTTGCATATTTATTAAAGTTGTATATGTTTTAATTTTTTAATTAGTATTTCATGATCAATTGAATTAAATGCTTTAGATAGATCTAATGATAAGACGTAAATACTATCTTTTATCTATGTGATTTCTCCAATCGTCTAAAACAAAAATTAATGCATTTTTCGTAGACATATTCTTTCCAAATCCAAATTGTAAAGATCGTATTGTTTGATGTTTTTCGAAATATTCATTAATTTGGTTATATAAAATTCTTTCAAATATTTTACTTATAATTGATAGAATTGAGATTGGTCTGTAATTAGTAGCTTCATCAATGTCATTTTTTTGTATATAGGTATTTCTGCAATTTTTAATTCCTCTGGATAAACACCTTCATTAATGCATCGATTTAATATGTCGCATAGTGGTCTACTTATTATTTTCATTGCTTCTTTTATAAACCATGTTGGTGTTTTCAAGAAAACTATTATGAAAACAGCTGTGATATTTTGGAAATTTCTGTAAAATTTTTAGAATGAAAACCAAATTTGAATAAAACGAGTAACAAATTTTGTTTGTCCAACCCATTCCAGTCCAATTCCAATGTCCAATTGGAATCCAATTAGATTCCAATTCCAATGCACAAACCTGTGAATACATTAACATTATATTCATCATTAGTTTTAGCAGTATTGTAGTGTCATAATCAGGTATTAAATTCTTCATGCATTCGAGTCGAATTTGAAATTGCACATCTTTTCGACAAAAAATGTAAATAGTTTTAGAACTATATTAGATTTATTGGTTTCTTCAGTTGCAGATTTTAATTTCAATTTTGTTCTTAGTTTTCATTGCTATATATAAATCTAACTTTTTCTTTAATAATTGATATTTTTCTTAGTGATTTGATAATGTTTTCAGTGAGAAACTAAGAGCGAAATTGAAATTAAAATCTACAACTGAAGAAACTAATAAGTCTAATATAATTTATTAAATAAAATTCACCTGTGGTGAAGATTATATTGGTTTTTCTAGTAGGCAACTATCAAGAAAAATTAAAGAACATAAGACCAGTTCTAGTCATCTAAATGAATGCGGACTAAAATTTGAAACAAAAATAATACATAAGACATTGATAAGTTATTTAGAGCATTTTCATAAAATCCTTGCGACCAAGTTTGAACACGAAAGAAGACTATAATTGTAAATTAAACTTACCACTTTTTAAAATTTAGAAAATTATGATTATTATTGTAAAATCTAGTAAATTTAGAGGGAATAATTTGTAAAGAAACTGACGATGACTTTGAAGTCGAAATATATCTGCATGTTCTTATTAAGTTTTAGAACATTTCACAAGTTTTTTTGTACTACGACTAACTATTTTACGAGGCCAACTTTCTATCTCATTTTGCTGTCGACATGCTTACCATTCTTGCTACTAGTGTGTCTAGTGAAAGATGACGCATGCCTACAGAAGTAATTTTATATGAAAAATATTAGAATTTACTTTTCCTGAAAAATGGCAATTAAAATATATGTAATAAATTTGGGCAGCACAAAAAAAATTTCTGTTTCAAACTTAGCCCTAGTGCGGGTAAGAAATTTCTTGTATGGGTAGGTACAGGTAAGAAAGCAATTTTTAACGGGTAGTGCGGAATTAAAAACGCTCTTTCTACAGGTATATCACTATTATCCACCCACCTTATGCCCATTTTTTATTTCAGTTATATAAAAGATAAACATGATCTTCTATAATGTAACTATGTAAATTTGGACAACATAAATGTGACTAGATATTCAAAATTTCACTAATCATGTTCTTTAAAATAGCTTGCTAGATACCTCGTCATAGACTAGTATGCGATATAATTTGCTACTATAGAATTTGCAACTAAAATGAGAGTTTTTCATGTTGCTCAATTTGCTTAGCGCGCCAATTTTGCGTTTTTGAACCAAATGATTGGCAATCACATTCGTTTTTAGTCCTGAAGATACTTTGATTTTAAATAAAGTGCAAGATCGTTTTGATGCTGTGAAATTAACTGATGAATTAGACGTTGCCTCATATTATGCTGTGGAAAACAAAGCCTCTTGATGTTGGTTTTAACCTGCAAATTTTTTGAAACTTACTTGTATTTATGTGTTCTTTATTTGATTTTTATGTTTATTTATTATTGATAAATTTATTTTTTACATAATTTTGCTACGATATGGTCAAGCATTCCACGAAAAAAATATTTCTGCAGCTTTGCATAGCTTGATATGAATCAAAGTCGTCGAGAAATAAACATAGTCTAGATGTAGATCTGACACAAACCTGATATTATTGTGAAAAATCTTAGTAAAATGTCAACTTCTCGATAATGAGAGATGTTTGAATAAACAAATAGGTTTCCAAATTGATCTAAATAATAAAACCGATAAGGGAAAATATTCGATTAAGTTATTTGAGCGGTGAGTAGCATATTTTTTAATTTCTATATCGTAAAAATATCCAAAGCATAACCGACATTAGTTGCAGCAAGATGGACAGTTGAAGGTTGGAGGGAATTAATGACGCGCGGTAGTATGACAAAGTTGACCCGAAATTTGACGGATTTCTCCATAATTCTAAGGGGCCCGACAAGAAAGTTGTGTTTTACTTAGGCCTACTCGTCCGGAAGCAAAGATTCTTAATCCTAAATTGGGCTAAGTCTGAAAACTGATTTTTACCTACTTAAAATATATCTAGGCAAGTTTTACTATATTTACCAAATACTATTAATGCATAATTTAATTGTAGACGTTATTATTCCATTAATATAGCGAGATTAATGCTTATCTGCTATAATAACTCCTTGATAAAATTCATGTATAGTGAATGAGAAAGGCACAATCCCAAACAAAAATGCTAATAATACTGAACAGAAGTTGTGTTTGATTCGAGTAGGATTTGAGAATTCTGCAGAGGAGCAACAGAAGAGATTAGTATCTTCAGGCCGAGATCTGTTTTCAAATATATTTGCCTTCTACAAAATTGGAAAAATATCTCTTAGGTTTTCTGGATTTCAAACATAGTATTTTTTTTATAATTCATTATCTGTAATATAAAAAAATGCAAAATACTGTTTGAGAAATTAAAGGCCGAGAAATTTCGGATGAGAAGCTGAGTCAAGACCCAGATAAAAATCCGGATAGTAATCTAGCTTTATCACAAGGTAAAGGGGATGAATGATTACGTTTTGATCTTCTAAGATAGAGATTGCTTTCCAAACTCTAGGGGTTAGATGAAAAGAAATCGTTGAAAATGACAAATGCCGAGCAGCTAGTGGAAATGTGCACTCATATACTGCAACTGAAACAATTTGCTAATTTATAAAAATATATACAATATCCTAAAAAGCAAGAAGAGCCAATATATTGGCTAATAGAATTCTAATAACACTCTTAGAAATTGATTAAGATGCTTATTGAGTGTGTTGGATCGATAAGCTGGCAGAATCGAGTGAATCATGAACATGCGATCCAAACCAAGAAATTTCTGAAATGATTAAATGGGTTAAATGTTCATACGTTAAATGTGATTTCAAGTAGGACAGCACAAAATCTTACTAAGTGGAGCTCGGGCTGAAGATTTTCTACACTTTTTTCCAACAAATTTTGGACAAAGTGCCAATGAATTTCGGACAAGATACCAATGAAATTCGGACGTTTTTCTTAAGGGTATTATTTTCTCTTTTTACTGTATTAGGATCTCATTGTTTCATATTGTTTTCATTTCTTGACTTCTCGGAAATACAAATTACATTAAAAATGATGTTTTCTATATTACATTCTTCACTTTTATGAAACAATTGACCACCATATATCTTACTTCTGATGCTTTCGATATTGCAAGTAAGAGTTCAATAATAGAAATTCAGTAATCCATATTACAATTGACGCTTTCTACATTAAACTTGGAAAGTATTTGTGGAAAAAATTCATGAGAAATTCATCCTTTTATGAATTACTGACAAAGAACTTGAATTATTATTTCTATGTCCCTAGAAAATGGTTATGGAAACAATGTTAACATAAAAAATACATTAGTGTTTGAATTTAAATCAAGACAATATATAAGCACAGCTTAATTATGAAAATATTATGATCTGAAGTGACCATATGTATGTAGATGGAAATGAGCTAATTTTCTAAAAAGTAATTAAGATTATTAATGCAAGATTGGTTTTAATCAAATTGGGCTGGCTTTTCATCCTTACGAAATGTATTTGCTTAATAAAAAGGGTTGAATTCTACGAGTGTTCAACTTCCTCAAACGTTTACAAATATAGTTAAGATAGTGCTTTGTCATTTGAATTATAGGAATATACATTTTTTAGTTATGATGACTAACCGTGGTACGTTTAGAATTAAGGGGGGAGGCTGCCTCCTCCAATTCCCTTTTTTGAAACTTGCTTGAAATTTTAAATATAAAATTTCCTTTTCTTCAAAATGGAATAGTTTTAAGCCAAAATGTATTGATGAATTTTTTAGTGTGTCAGCTAATGGTTTTTGTTTATAGATTTAGCACTGCATATTTTTTCTAATTCACGATGCCTCCAGTAGAATTGACCTGGCAAAAACGAGCTGGTGGCTCCGTGTTCTATGTACTGAGAAAATACTACAAAATGAACACCATATGTACAATATTATATTTTACGAAAAACTTTTTATGCCATCGATTACATATTTACTTTTAATAAAATCAATCGTAAACCTACCCATCTAAGTTTGAGTACAGTGCTGTAGTTTTTAAATAAATGAGGCTTTCTAACAATCAGAATTTTTTCCTTTCCTTTCTTCCATAAGTTAAATATTGGAACTGCACTTTAATCAAAATAATCAAAACATAACAAATTTGCGTAGTCACTAAATATTTTTAGTTGCATTGGCTCTGGATTGCCTTCTTAAATTAGACTGCTTTATTGTATTAATTTAATTTGAAAGATTTTAATTGCCATACAATTCCCATTTACTCCCATTATGCCTAGCTCGCCTACACAAGATGGAGTAGAAACAATTGTAACAATTACACTACTCTGTACTACTATATACTACTATATTGTTGTTTTGTATAATACAGACATGTACACAATGATTCTATATATATATTGTATGTATATATATATATATATATATATATATATTAACTACGTTATATCAGATTGTACACTAGTAGTAGAAGAATTACTCAATTTTTAAAAATCATCAGAATCTGTAAAATTTATAAGTTGAAAGTTTTAAAGTTGGTTTTGATCTAAATAAATCTACATTTAATTACTACAAACGTAATAATTTAATGTGGTTAAATATTTGAATGAGTATATGTCCTTGTTTCAATGCAAGTGAAAATGTTTAACAAGATTCTTTCGATTCTTCAATTTTTCCTGCCAGTATTTTTTCCAGCATTTTTTAAACCTATATACTTCGATAGAGTACGTGATTCTATCAAATACATTTTCTAGTTCTTGCATGATTGCAGTATTAGCATTCGTTAGCCTAGTATGACCGGATTTGAGCTCCAGAGTCACCAGAAAATCAAGCAAGTTAGCGTCTTTTTCAGAATCATCAAGTTCTAGTCTTCTTTTCAAGGATGCTTCTTTACTTACCGTGGATATTACGACAGTTTGACCCTTTGAATTTATAATTTCCATTTAATTGACACATCAGCTTTAAAAAACAAAAATGTAAGAATTAACAAGGTAGCTGTTGAAGTTGATCGCATATTTCATTTACTGATAAGATAAGTCAATACCCGCTTTGCTTTATAGCAGCATTTTAAAGATGTAAGATTACAAGTAGAAGCGTAATACATAGTTAATTTTTTCGAAGGAGTGATCGCAAGTAGGCGTAGATCTAATAGTTATATATCTAGGTAAAAATAAAAGCCCTTTCCTTATAAAAAGTCATTTTTTGTTTTTTGAGAAATACGGTAATAATTGTTGCTAAAATGTCATCAAAGTCATATTTTGACATAGTTTCATTAAGTTAAGGAAAAACTTAAAAATTAATGCTGGATTGTGACTGCTTTCATTTGAACTAATATATGTAAATCACACAATCAACAACAGTACCCAAATGCACACCAGAAAAGGACAGGCACTTTTTTAATTTTCATTAAACATTTCTCATTAAGATGCAAGAAGTATTCTGCAATATTCTTACTTTACTGAAACTACAGACCGCAAAACGTTTCTCAAGATATCGGGTATGAACCCAATGACATTCTACGTTCACAAAGTGAACTGAAGTGATTTCGCTAAAAAAGAAAAAAATAGAAGTGGCCGATCCCTCAAATTGACTGGAAATGAACGGAAAAGTTTTGTCAAAATTACTCTTTATAAAACCCGTTGAAATCAGCAGCTCATTTGAACTCAACGTTTCAAGAAACTCATAACAAAATGCCCCCAAAATTGACAGAAAGAAGACTGGTTTAACTTCTATGAAACATGCGTCACTGGATGGATTTTTCAGAAATGTTTTCATAACCGATGAGTTTATGTTCCAGCTGCAGTAACACAACATTTACTATTGGTCTACGACAGCAAAGACACCTCTCAAACTATCTCCAAAATTTCCCAAAATTCATGCTTTGAAATAACTTGAGCTGTAAAGGTTTTACCTAAAATTCTAGAAGGCGGAACTATCGACAGTTCTTTAGCAAGATTGGGTGACCCATACTTCAAGGCATAGCCAAAGTTTCTTGGGAGAAGAAATCTGGAAATTTTACAGCTAGCTGCCACCTCACAGGATCTTTCACCCATAGAAAATATTTGGGGGAACATGAGGGAGGATGAAGAAAAGAAAAATCCAAAAATATGCAAAAACTTAAGCAATATTTGCTGGAGTCCAAAGAAAATATCACCCCGAGAATACAGAAGAATTTCATTTGTGAAATATAGGTCGCTATGGAGGCAATCATGAGTCAGTATCACTATGAGACTGGGACTAATTCTTCAAATTCAAAATTCAGCTTAGAGTTAAACATTTCTGTAGTGGACACATTCAGTGCTCCACTTGATTATTAATGAATAGTATTTTTGAGGATCAGAAATAAACAAATGAAGACCTTCAGAACAGGAGGGGCGTACGCAGGATTTTCTGACAGGGGGAAATCACCGTCATTCGAAAATTTTTAGAAATATTGAGAAATTAAGCCTTAAAAAATGCATTTCACGATCCTAGATTTTAAATTTTTCATTTTTTAAGAATTTTTTTTTGATTTATCCAGTCAAAATCAATTTTGGAAACCTGGTGGGGGAACATTCCACCATGTCCCCCCTGCGTACGCCACTTCTTCAGAACACCGTTTTTTGTAGCCATCTAATGAACCAAAATATCTCTCATTATAAATAAATTATATTGCAAGCGAAAGTTAAATAAACAATTTTATCTTACAGCCATATGTTAGGTAAGCACCAATTATAATATTGTTTTGCCTATGTGAGCGAAGAACGTTATATACCATAAATATTCAGCATGTAAAATAAAAACCCATAAACGAATGTATGATATTATTTTCTAAACCATTAATATAATGATTGCGAGAATTAAAATATTTGCAGAACTTGTCGAAAGCTATTAGAATGTTTTTGAAATTGTAACTTTATGTTATGTTAAAATTTCAAAAATCTGCATGAGACTATTTTAAGTCGGTTATGGTGAATGATTTCTACTGATTTACCCCATGATCTCCTGAAACATGATATCTTAAAGTTTGCAGTAAAATTTTCAAAAAATATCATCCACATCATAGATTCTATGTAAAAAGTTACGTTTAAAAAAGTCGTAATAAATTAGTAAGCTTAAACATCTCAACAACAATTATTAGAATATCTTGATTTATTTGATGTTGTGTGAAATTTAATTTAAAATTTTAGATTATATATATACATATATATATATATATATATATATATTTATATATATATTTTGTATTTCATTTATAAGCTGGAAAAAAGGAGTTTGATAATAAAAAAGAGAGAAAAGATAAAACTTTGTTGTTTTCATTGAAGACCGAAAGAGGCATTGATAACTCCATGCCTCTCGCATGCAAGCCAATGAGATTCATGTGTTTTCATCGAGTTTTTTGTTAATGATCTAAGTTCAAGTTGTTACTTAGCGGGTTAACATTCTGTTCCAAAAGACATTAGCTATCTTTCTAAGAATACATCTTCTTGGTCACAATTGGAAGAAATTTTAACGGCGTTATGGTATTTTTGTGGCTTTTAAATCACTCGTTTCCATAGTTTATCTTACAATAATTACCGTCTAATTGAAGAAGTACCTAAGTTAAGGTTCAGTGAAAACTTGCTATTATTCAAGAACAAATTGACAAGAGTTTTGCTTCTACATACTTCTTTTTGCAACTTGGACTTGAGTTCTTTGGTTATTTGAAACAAAAAAGCTATGAACAGATCAGACAGTACATGCTCTTACCTACAACTAAACTCTAAAGACTTAATAAAAGTTTAATCAGTATACGTTTACGGACTGTTTGGCCATATCAAATCTATGTAGTCATCAAATTTAAAGTGTAGAAAATGTCTAATGCGTGTGGTTTCGGTATTCACGGCTGTCTACTTTTTAAATGATTTTAGTGAGTATCTTAGCACTTTGGTTAACACTTTATTGTAAGCAATTGCTACGTCGTCGTGTAAGAAAACACCCGAATTTTCAAAGAAATTATTCTAAACTTTTTTATTTTAAATTTTTTCTGTGAAATTTCGTTAAATATCACAATAATGTTTACTGCTTTTATTACTTGTGCGGTAGTTAGGTCTCCATACCATGATTTGAGTAAAAAATGTAAAAAATAAAATTTGATTTCCATTTAAAAAGTCACCTTGTCAATCGGATTACTTTGCTTGGGTTGGTCAGATGGGTCACCCGGACTTTACTATTATTCAGTTGAATCGGTAATTGTTATTTAAAAAATGTCATACTAAAAAAATACGCTATTTCATATCTAATAGCATCAAACAACGATGCCCTAATCAGTGTAATGTGCAATGCATCAATTCATATTACGTGTTTTGGCAATTCCAAGAATGCCTTTAGTAATATTTCTAAAGCAAATAGAAGAAAGAATTTGGAAGTATTAATTCGACTTGTCGCTCATGTCTTTCTACACCAAGACTTATTGAGAACACTTTTCTCAAAGAATTTGGGGCAAAAATCATTCAAATTGAAAGTGGTTTAAATTCAAGAATGGATTAAATTAGTAAATGGAAGGAGGCTCCACATCAACAATGGCTTTACGTACAGATGACAGTGAACTTCTTTATAGTTTTCGTATTCATTTAATAAAAGAAGAAACAGGCGACAAGAAATTGCGAGATGAGAACGATTTGTTTCATGTAAGAAACATTTTAAAGTATATTAATCAGGATACAGTTGATATTGATGATTTTCGTCGAATGTGATAGTATTTTGATGGCAGATCTAGAACAGTTCTTGTTCCGTTGTAAAACTATGTGGGATATTAGTAAAGTAATAATTAGTGCCTATAAATTGCGAAATTATGGTACGATTATTTTTATCTCACGTGCACTTGACAAAGAGCAATTTTCACTGGAAAAGAAATGTCTTAGGCAAAGGTGGGAAATTATAAATGAACATGGATATAATAAAAAAGCGTTAACTATTTGAAATTGTAAGTTTCTACACAATGGCTTCCCTATCTCTTTATCTGATTGCCATACGACTAAGTCCTTGGACGCGTTTTCATTACTTTGCGTATTAATTAATCCCTGGTCCATCAATGGTAAGGAAAATGATATCTCTGAATTCGTTGTGGAAAAAGAGTTCAGTATTTGCTTTATCACTGAAACATTGACTACAGCAGGTGACGTTTGTGATTACCAGTTGTGTCCTGAAGGTTATGACTTTAAATGAGGCGAGGTGGTGTCGGCTTCCTTTATCTTTCAAGTCGTAGGCATACTTTTTCCAATGTGAATTATTATTTTAGTTTTGAATCAGCGGAAATGATTTTTACTCATTTATCTTATGGTCTTAAGATTATTCTGATATATCACTCACTTTCCCTTAGCCTTAAAGATGTTTTGTTGATATTATTGACTATTGGATAAATTGCTACTACTGAACTATAAGTTTCTTATCCTTGGTGATTTTAACATACATGTAAACAAATAAAATGACAGCCATTCTATTATTTTTAAAGAAATTTTAAATGAACACTTACTACATCAACATGTTACTGTCCCTACACATAAGCATGGTAAAACTTTGGATTTACTCATTGCAATGGAAAATGATAACATAATTTCAAATATCATGACAGACAACTCATACTCTTTCTTTCCTTGATCACTTTCCCATTTTATTTAATATACTGTCTTCCAAATCACAACCAGTATTTGATCGGGTGATTTTTAAGAGGAAATGAAAATCATATAAATTTTCAGGATTTGGCAAATGATTTAGCAGCGTCTCTTCATGTTAACACAGACTTACACATTAATGAAATAGTCTCAAGTTTTAATAAGACCCTTCTAGATATTTTCGATCGAAATGTTCCGAGTTTGAGGAGCACAGTCAATAACCATAAAAATTCTAAATGGTTTGATTTAGAAGTAAAAATGATCGTCGCTAAGAGGCGAAATATTGAGAGGAACTTTCTCTAATCACCTATTTCTTCTAATCTGCACAATCTAGGAAAGATTCGTAATAGGGTTGTAGCACTTTGTTCAGCGAAAAAAAGAAATTTTATTACTAAGAAGTTTGAAGATGCAGCATCTGATCCACAAAAACTTTTTCAATGCATCAAATTATTATCTACTGATACAATGTCCACCACAATTCCAACTGATATTAGTGATCCTAACAAATTCAATAGATTTGATGAGATTTATTCGGCTTTTAGCACAGCAGTTCAAGAATGGAAAAATATTGTCAACTTGTATCCGGTACCCATGGCTTTTCTCAAACAATTTTTCCGCTATCAATTGAGGATGTCCATAGGATTATTTCTCTTTCACACAAAACGAATTGCAATCTGGATCCATGTCCTTCATATTTTTTCAATAATGAACATATACCCATTACCACATTTATTGCCAATACCATACTTTGCTCTGACCATTTTCCACAATGTTGTAAAACTGCAATTATCCGCCCACCACTGCTGAAGAAGGCAAATATTGACGCAAATAATCGAAATAACTATCGTTCTGTAGCAAATACCTCTCTTCTCTCAAAAGTCATTGAACGGGCTGTTGCTTTACAACTAATTAATTATTTGGAAGTTAATAAGATTCTTCCAAAGTTTCAATCGGTCTTTAGAAAGAAGCATTCAACATAAACGACACTCTTACGCATTAAAAATGATTTATTGAGCGGTTTGGACATTGCTAAACTCGGTCTAATGATTCTAATTGATCAGAGTGCAGAATTGATTTTTTGAATCATGATCTATAAATTATGATTCTTCGCCGTATTGGTATCTCAGGGAATGTTCTAATGTGATTTAAATCCTATGTATACAATCGTTTTAAATTTGTCAATATCAGTACAAATAATTCTACTTGTTGTGAAATGTTATCTACCGTTCCTCAAGGAACCGTGTTAGGGCCTGTGATTGTTATTATTTATATTTTCTCTATGAGTTATTTTCTTATGTCACTTAACTATGATCATCCTCTCTATGTAGACGATACCCAGATTTATATGATTTTAAAGAAAAGTGATACTCAATATTATCTCAATTTTATTGAATCTATCATTGAGAAAATTGCAAGCTTTTTGAAACTTATTTTTCAACGCCTTAATAAATCAAAGAATAAAATTATGTTTATTGGTACTCAGCCAATTTTAACTGTCTTTCCAATTAATCTTGAGAAATTATTAAATATTCTAGGATGTTTGTTCGAACCAGAACTATCAATGAAGTTTCAAATTAGCTCGATTATTAGAACATGTAATTATTATATCTAGGCTTGTCCATTGGAATTGGAATCTAATGGCATTCCAATTAGACACTGGAATTGGATTGGAATTGGTGGGACAAACAAATTTTGCTATTCATTGGATTCCCATTGGATTTTGATTGGAATAATTTTTATAATATAGTTTTCTCAATAATTCCTCATACTATTAAAATATTTTCTTTGGATGTGGGTCGATTCTAATTGAGTGGGGTCAGTCACTTAACATTCGAGTCTAGTCGAATTTCGAAACTCGATTCTTGTCTCCGCACATAGGCCTATGTATATCATAATTGTAAAGTCACCATTAGTAACAAACTGTTTCCAAGTTTGAAAAAAAATATTCTAGCAGCTACATTTGTAATTGGTTAAAAATATGGAAATGATCATTATTGTACTGTATATAGATGTAGCATTAACCAATCAATGTTGATGCTATTAAATTGAAGAATGAAATCCTATCAAATATCATTTGAATAAAGTGTAAAGTTTGCTTACCAACTTGAAATAGCATCCTTTGCTAATGAAGTGTTAATCTAACGAAAGACTGGAAAATAAAATTATTACTCGATGTTCGAGAAAAAGTGGTGCACTGTCATGAAATTGTTAGGGCTTTTAATATATTTCATCCAAGCATATCGCCGTATTTACAGCTTTTTAACCAATTAAAATGCTTGAAATTTCTGTGTCGCATGTTTTAATCTCACCTTGCAATCGTGAAGGACAACCCATTCCAAAATCAGAATAAAAAAATCATTGCACCAACAAAATCAACAAACATGAATAATGAGGCTGAAAATGAGCAAGTTCGCAGTCGAAACACCGGAAAAGCTAACCATACCTTCGCCGAAAGAAATGCAGTACTACAAGCACTTCTACAGAAGTAAAAGACAATTAACTTAAAAAGGTTCAATTAAGACGGTTGCTGCTCAATTTGGAATTGGAAAAAATAACTTGGGCGTATTTGGAAAAGAGCAAAAGAAAGCGTTGTTGGTTGCAGCATTATGATGGATGTTTCTTGTTTAAAAAAAGCAATAGTGGCAGAAAAAAAGCCATGTTAAAATGAATTAGCAATTTTTTCTAATTTTCCATTGAATCAAAGAGAAACTATAAGATCCGCAGCCTCGGCTTGTATAATTCCGAAAAGTACGCTCTATGATCGCCTCAAGGCTGGAAACGTTCGAGCGCATTCCATCGTAGTGAAACCATTTCTCACGAAGGAATACAAACTCCAACGTGTGGAATTGTACAAAAACCATGTGAATTCCTACGAGTGATGTTCCGCGATATGATGGAAGGCGTGCATATTGACGAAAAAGGGTTCTACTTGACACAGAATACTTACAATTACTACCTGATGGCAAGGTGATTCCGAACCACACATAACGGCCAAAAGCAAACGCTTCTCAAAGAAGGTGATGTTTTTAGCTGCTGTTGCTCATCCTCGGTGGCATGCTCAACATAATCAACATTTTGATGGAAAAATTGGCCTCTGGCCTTTTGTGAAAGTAGAGCCTGCAAAACGAAGCAGTCGAAAACAACCAGGCGGTACTTTAGCAAGCAAAACCATTGATTCTGTCACTATTGTCGAGTACAGGCAGTTCCTTATTGAAAAGGTATTGCCTGCAATAAGGCAAAAATGGCCGAGGTGTACAGCACCTATCAAACTTCGGCAAGACAATGCAAAGCCTCACATTTCGCAGTCGGATGCTGAAAGATTGGGTTTAAATGTCCAGTTGGTGAATCATCCACTAAATAGTCCAGACTTAAAAGTTTTAGATTTAGGATACTTTAACTTTATCAAATCTTTGCAACATCACCGGGCACCAAAAAAATTGATGAATTGATCTAGGCTGTGAAAAAAAATATTTTAAAAATTAGATTGAACCAATGACTTTTTGACGCTTCAAACGGTGATGGAGCATTTTATGTGGAAGTAACAACTCCTATGAAATTCTTCACATGTCCGAACAAAGATTGGAAAAAGAAAGACGGTTGCCGATTAGTATTTGATGTTCTCCGTAACTAATTCAACTTTTAGAAGACCTTTAAACAGTAATAAATGCATTCCATTTTAGTTTCATATGTAGTGCACCACTTTTTTTGGACAACCCTAAAAATGGTATGCACCACTTTTTTCGGACAGAGGGAGCATGTTAAAAAATTTCAAACAATCCAGTCTACCACCATAATATGAATAAATTCTAACATCTTGAATTCAGAACGATCATTCAATATACAATATTGCTCAACCCCAATCACTCTGAAAGAAATTTTTGTAGAAAGGTTTTTTAATTAGAAAATAATATTATTGTTTTCAGTTAAGCAAACATACAGTGCACTATTAATTTTCAATCAACAAAACTCGAGTTGATTCTACCCGACTCAAAATCTGTTAATGTTTAAATTTCGAGTCGAGTCGGGTCGGGGACTCTGAATGCAATGCGATATATCATGGTAACGAATTGCAATATTGTCATGTGAGCACAAAATAAGTACGTTTTGTAGAATTTTATTTGATTAGCATACAATGAATTGATCTCACTCCCAAGGGTGTCCTACCAACATAGCATCGAAAACTCCCAATAAATATAAAACATGAATTCTGTATTTTTTACCTATAATGCATTGCATACTATATTTTCTAATAACTAAAAGTTCTTTCAGATGGGCAAAGTACCGTTGTTTGGGTTAATGCAGGTGAGTTAGTTCAGGAACTGTTTCTAAAGCTTGTGTGGTTAGATACGATCTTGCTATTTATTTAAGTTTTTTGTAAGGGGAATTCCTCCAATATGATAGGGCATCAACGTTTTCATCATATCGAAATCTTGCATATATCTCTTATATTTTGACTGGGAGCAAAATGGTACATCACTTGCGATTAGTCTTCATCTTTCGAGTTTGAATAAAAAAATTTTAAATAATTGGATTATTCTTTGGTGTGTTGCGTATGTTGAAATTTTAGCGATGAACCTCCGTCAAATATGCTTTAGTTCTAAGAAAGGATCTATGCACTTTGATACGTTTCAAAATTTGTTAAACCTAGACAAGAAAGTATTGTATAAAAAAATTTAATCCTTTTCTCCCAAGATTTCAGAAAATCTGTCACACTCCCTGTTCAAACATTCCTCCCGAACTGACGGGAGTGTTCACGCAAGGCTATATAAGAGGTGAACATACATTAGAACTGAAACTACACTTAGAAACAAACAAATATGGAGATTAACCAATGGCTTCTAATTTTTTAGAAGCCATTGAGTCTTACAGAGAGGCTTCCGGTATTGAGAGTGGTATTGATCGACTATAGGATCTCGTATCGAAAACTTCTACAAATACATCTGTTCTGTAATAATAAATACAATTTTTCTGCGTTTTCTATAAAATTATGTATTTTCTGGTTTTACCAGCGAAATCCAGGCCTTAATAATCACATACAGAAAATTTGTGCATTATATTTAAATAAATATTATGTGAAATCAAAGACATCTAATGTATGTTGCAAAGAAAACTTGGATTAGCAAACTCAAAATTAGATTGGAATTGAATTGGATTCCAATTAGACAATTCTAAAATTTTTTGCATTGGATTGTATTGGATGGACAAGCCTGATTACATCCATTCAATCTTAAAGATTCGTAAATTTCTGACAAGTACTCAAGCGAAGATGCTAGTACAACAACTGGTTATTGAAAGAATGGACTTTGCAAATTCTCTTCTTTTAGATATTCCTAATTTCCAAATCAATAAATTACAAGTTGTCCAAAATTGATGTGCCCGTCTCATTTTCCGTTTAGGCTATAATGAGGACATATCCCTCGCTATAATTGAACTGCACTGGCTCAAAATCAAGTTTAGAATTATTTTTAAAGCATGTCTCTTTGTCTGGAAGGCCTACAGAATTTATTATCTCCAGTCATCAGTGGCTCTCATACGATTAAAGATCCTCAACTTTTCAACTCCTTTTCCAGTATCTATTAGAAATGCGGAAAAACTTACCACTTTTAAAAAAGAGCTTAAACACTATCTCTTTATTGAGCAACTTGACACAGTACATTTATAGATTTTTTTGTAAATAAGTGCACTAGAGCTTTTACTAGAAGGATTGTGCGCTATATAAGAAATTAAAATAAATAAATAAGTAAATCTAGGTTTCTTAGTCATAGTTTTTCCAAGAAAACTTATAGCTGTTTTATAACAGTTTCGATTTCTACTATATATATCTTTAGATAGCCATTACTATGCCAATTCTTATCCGATTCCTTAGAGCTCCTTTAGTTCTATATCCCAATGTTTCTATTATATTTATAATTACTATTCCATTTCCGTTATTAATGCTTTAATTTATTATAACTTTCTGTAAAGGTTTTTCGACTATTATAACTGACCGATTTCAGAACCCTATAACTCCGCGACTTTTGACCTTATGGACTAGCGTTACATATCAAAATGTACGCAATCACTAGCTCCATGGTAAAATAATTTTTATTTTTTGGATTTATCAATTTTCCAGATTGAAATTCGTGATTCTGAACTTTTCTTACTTACCTAGACGTACATGTAATTCTCAAATCTGATGGATAATGATTAAATTCGAAATAGAAACTAAATCAAAAAATCAAAGGGTTCTATGCCTTTCAATGCCACTTGTCAACAGTTACGGTCATTTTCTCAAGTATTCTGGTAAATCAGCATTCGTGTCCGAAAATGAAACTTTGTGGTCACTCCCAATCAGGCATTTCAATTTTAAGCACTTACAGAATCTGGCTAACAGTGGAAATTTAGAGAAGCACTAACCCAACTATAATACTTGTAGGTAGTAAGTTAACAGATTTCTTGGGAATGCAGCATATGCAATTCCACTGAAAGTCTAGTCAATACACAACAGAATTTTATAGAATTGTCTAAGGTATTCTGCAGTCAGTATATGCTCTTGCTTCTATATTGCTTTGCAGCGAATGAGAAGTATGTTTTAACAGTTTAAGCATTTGCTTAAGAAGAGATCCGCTTACATTTGAATATGAGGCCCAACAAATTTTTAATTAATAAGAATGATTACAGGTAGATGTAGTAATCAGCTGTCATTTGGCAAAGCACAGTAAATTGAAAATTGTTGAAAATTGAGATTTTAGTGAATAAATGTATGATTGAACACAATTCCTACGATAATTTCATTATGTACTTGGTGACCCATAAAGCTGTTAAATTCTTTTTTCATTTAATGCAAAGTAATACTACTTTTTAAAATTGTGGAATTGCTGTTTTGCCAGATTAATTCAGTAGTAATCTGCCTCTGCAATATATCCTAACAAATTAAAAAGTGTATTGAAATATAGAAATACTTTAAAATTTATTTTGATTTAATTTGTTAGGTTCGTTTAAGCAAAACAATTAGTTATTGTAATTTTAGAATATACAATTCGCAAGAATATTGAATGCTCAACTATATTTAATCCTGTTTGACAAATTTCTTACAACTTTGTATTATCCTAATGCATGGAAAGAGGCATTAGTGAAGCCCATCTTGAAGATCACTATAACCCCTGCTAATTGTCTTGACAAAATCCTCATTAGCTACCTCTTACAGAATTCAACCAAAATTTTTGATCCACTTCAGTTCATATATAAACGCGGGAGATCTACAATAGATACTTTATTATACTATTGATTATATTGCTGTAAAATTTAGATTCACGGAATATAACTTTTATATAATTTTCAAATACGTGTATACTAATAGTGAGGTCATCTTAAGGAAATTTGATGAATCCTTAAGGGATGCTAGTTCATGTAACATTGAGTCATCAATTCCTGACATTGCACGGAATCAAGCATCTTTCCCTATCAAAATGAGAGGCTTTGGTATACGTCGTGCCTGTGACCAGCATCTTTGTGCTTATTTGGGTTCTGTCTTTGAAGCTCAAGATTTGGTTGAGCAGCTCACCAATGCAGATATTACCAATTCTGTGGATTTCAGTCATGTTTCTCATTTTTTCCATAAATGTATCAGAAGAATTACCCCAGGACTCCACCCAGAAAAAGCTTTTCAATCCAATATTGACAAAGTTCGTTATAAAGAATTTTTTCTGGGGCGTGGTTAACTTCTATTCCTCTGAAACATTTGGCCTCAATCTTCTTCCCTCTGAATATCAGACAGTAGCTCATTACTGTTTAGGTCTCCCGCTCTATTCAGAATCTAAAAAATGCCCCTCTTGTCAGAATGGGACATTGGATGTTTATGGAGACCATGCTCTTACTTGCAGCAACAAAGTCGACAGAATTGGTGGGCATGATCGTCTTCACAATATTGTATATTCAATTGCAGCTTCTGCCTCCCTATCTTTCTGTCAAAGAGCAACGTGATCTGATTAATGGGACTCAGTCTAAACCGAATATGTTTTCATTCATGTTTGGTCTGCAGGTAAAACAGCTTCACTTAACTTGAATGTTATCTACCACTACAAATTTCAACCAGTGGAGAAACTGACGGACTACTCGCACAGTATAAATCGAATGCAACAGCACGCAAAATGATTAAAGTTCTAATGTGTTCAGCGTTTTTTCTGCTGATGACCTGACTGAGGTTTTCTACAAATTCTCGGATATTGTGGTTGACTTATATCGAATACAGGAATAATTGTTCTCCAATTATAGAGTAGTATATATTTAAATTAATGCATTATATTTTTCAAATAGTTATCGGTTGCCAAATGCTAAATTGATCTCTGTTGCTAATCAGATCAACAGAACCAATAATCATTTGGAGGGGTTTATTTTTTGTATTTACTTAAATATTTTTAAATTATACTAGAAGAAAGCCTAGTGTGAAAAGTCTGTGTCCAGGTAGAATCGGGCGTTAAGGTTTTTCCCATAAAAAACTTTACAGCATAATCAATCTATAGGACACATCTATTTTCTAAAACATCGATTTTCCTTAGCAAAATATTTAAGTTATTGAAATTTAGATTATTACAGGTTTTAGAATATATAACTGGCACGATATTGAATGTTCAACTAGATTTTGTAAACTATAATGCTCCTATAATTATTTTTCAGAATTTGGACAATAATGTACACTGTTTATAGTTTGTATATATGCATGTTACCAACTGTTAAAGTTCCCAAAAAGGCTGAAATTGTTCCAAATAGTAAAAAATATTTGGTCAAAACTCCTAGTTATCAGTATAGATAATTGATCAGCAATAATTTTGCTGCAAGCTTACTAAGAGAATTAGTAAAACTTAAAGAATTACATGATTCATCAACTTTATATATTATTTTAATGAGTAAAATTATTTTTTTAAATATCAATAAGTTTACGAAAATTCGCCAATAAATGATTTGGTTAAATAATAAACTTTAATCAATCAGCTAAAATTGTAAATTAGTAAAATTAGCTTTGCTATTTAACATTAAATTTTTCAAGGTGGTTCAATTCTACCTTGCCTCTTCATCATAGATGCTGCCACTTAATACTCATATGTAAAAAAATAGTTAAGATATTTTTAATGAAAGAGTAAAAGTCTTCTTTCTATAAATTTTTTAAAACAATCTAAATTATATTTGTATTTAAGAAAAAAATACAAAATGCTTCAATATTTTACATTTCCAAATGTCTTAGTTGCAAACATTTAAAAATGCTAATGACAGTAAAGCAAAATAATATGTAAAGTATTTTAAAATACCAAGAAAACTAATTCTTTATTAATCAAAATTCTGATTTATGTTTATTTAAATTCAGTAAAGGACTTCCAATTCTTGCTTGATAAAAGTATTAGAATTCGAGTAGAAGCTTTTCAAGAAGTCGTGATATTAGTGCATTTTCTTCAAAGCCTAAAAAATATGCAAGACCATTAACGTAAGTTATTAAATCAATGAATATCACATAAAAAAAATGTAGTACCGTAGGATTAATATTAAAGATATAAATATACTATTACCTGTAATGGCTGTGAAATTAATAGAAAATTGCAGTAAAAAATAATAAATATTACGAGAAATATAGTATGTGTTGATCTATTAATACTTTTCGTGAAAGATGACACGTTTTTTGCGTGAGATTTTGCTCAACTTCATTGTTAAGTATCAAATAATTTCTATAATCTTAGTTCTTTACTTTGGAACGTGACCATGTTGATGAAGAAGTATTCCAAAGTGGACAACCATCAAAATTGATAATGTTTGTTATTTTGAATACATTACCTTGCATGTCTATTGCGATGCCTAGATCAATATCATAAATTTTTTTTAATTGATTATTAACTTAACCAAAATGCAGTAACTCTAGGACTGTCCACATCATAATTATCTATATATTGGGGTTTTCCCAAAATTCAAATTTACTGAATGGGGGATATTGCTATCATTAAGAATATAACGACATACATTTAATTCAAATTGATTTCTCAGGGAATAAAGCGTTCCCATGGTGACATCTAAGGATTCTATTTCAACAATTGAAGACCCATTCAAGTTATTGTGCGATAACAGATTATCTGTAAAGACTAGTTCATTTCCGGGTTTATTATATCTTTGTTCCAAATGAGATTGATAATAAAATACTGTCCAAGTAAATTATTTGATAAAACACTTTTGACAAATATTGAATACACTATGTTCGAAAAGTGTAGTAAGCTCTTAAAGTGTTCGTTGAATGCAAATATACAAGGTGTCTGTCACGAGACTTTGTCTGTCACAGTAAGAACTGGCCTGCAATTGGCCAGCCAGTAGTGTCATATGAGACGTAACATCACGCCATGTTACAGACGTAATATGGTCTCATTATCTCCTTTCATTGAAATCTGTAGCTATTTAAACACACACAACAAATCAAGGTTTGTCAGAAATCTGTTAAAAAAATGCATGGAGCAACGAGTAAATTTGAAATTCCTGGTAAAACTTGAGAAGAAGCCTACAGAATGTTTAGAAATGCTTCAGAATGTGTATGGCGATGACTGCATGTCACGCGCAAGAGTTTTCAAGTGACATAAGCGTTTTAAAAGTGGCCGTGAGGATGTTGAAGATGACCCGAAGTCAGGAAGACCTTCCACATCCAAAACTGCAGACAACATCGACCGTGTGAATCGCATGGTGCGTGGAGATCGGAGACTGACTGTTCAGATGATTGCCTTTGAATTGGTGATGAAGATCTTGGAATGCGGGAAGTCTGTGCCAAGATGGTACCAAAACTTCTGACTGATGATCACAAGGACAGCCGCACCAGTGTTTGCAGTGACATCTTGCAGATGATTGAGGAGGAGCCGGATTGCCGTGGAAGAGTAATTACTGGAGATGAGACATGGATGTTTCAATATGACCCAGAGACAAAGAGGCTTTCAAAGCGAGTCCAATTACTAGAAATTCTAGAAATTAAATTAGAATTACCAACGAGAAATACAGCTTCAATATCTCTAATCTGCTTAAAAGTTGAGTAAAAAACTTTCACCAAATTATCTTTGCACTGTACTGAAAAAAGAGCATCACTAAACATTCCATACTCTTTCGACACTTTTTCATTATTATTGGTGAAAAGGTATGATCCATACGATGAGGCAGGGATGATAACAAATTTTAGGAGTTTTTCGGCGCTGTAAAAGTTAATCTTTTGAATATTAACTTTAGTGCAGAGAATTTTCGTAGAGAGGGTACCTTTTTGACGTAGAACTTGTAGGTGTCTGTTAGAGCACTTAGTAGTAAGGGTAATTCCCAAATATTTTGTCCTAAAAAAGAAAGACAGTCTGTGTGGCATAATCTACCACCTCGTCTGAATTTGATAGCCTTAGTCTTCTTAAGTATTAATGTTGAGGTCGTTGTTTTACAATAGAAGCCTAGACGCTTAAGGGTGAGCTGGATGTTGAAAAGTATTGGAAAACAAATAACGAGATCTTCAGCATAAGAAATCACAAAACNCAAAACTGCAGACAACATCGACCGTGTGAATCGCATGGTGCGTGGAGATCGGAGACTGACTGTTCAGATGATTGCCTTTGAATTGGTGATGAAGATCTTGGAATGCGGGAAGTCTGTGCCAAGATGGTACCAAAACTTCTGACTGATGATCACAAGGACAGCCGCACCAGTGTTTGCAGTGACATCTTGCAGATGATTGAGGAGGAGCCGGATTGCCGTGGAAGAGTAATTACTGGAGATGAGACATGGATGTTTCAATATGACCCAGAGACAAAGAGGCTTTCAAAGCGAGTCCAATTACTAGAAATTCTAGAAATTAAATTAGAATTACCAACGAGAAATACAGCTTCAATATCTCTAATCTGCTTAAAAGTTGAGTAAAAAACTTTCACCAAATTATCTTTGCACTGTACTGAAAAAAGAGCATCACTAAACACTCCATACTCTTTCGACACTTTTTCATTATTATTGGTGAAAAGGTATGATCCATACGATGAGGCAGGGATGATAACAAATTTTAGGAGTTTTTCGGCGCTGTAAAAGTTAATCTTTTGAATATTAACTTTAGTGCAGAGAATTTTCGTAGAGAGGGTACCTTTTTGACGTAGAACTTGTAGGTGTCTGTTACAAATATTTTGTCCTAAAAAAGAAAGACAGTCTGTGTGGCATAATCTACCACCTCGTCTGAATTTGATAGCCTTAGTCTTCTTAAGTATTAATGTTGAGGTCGTTGTTTTACAATAGAAGCCTAGACGCTTAAGGGTGAGCTGGATGTTGAAAAGTATTGGAAAACAAATAACGAGATCTTCAGCATAAGAAATCACAAAACACCCACAAGCCATAAGAATGTCGGACAGGTCAGCGATATATAGTATAAATAATAGTTGAGATATTTTATCTCCTTGTGGTAGACCAATTCTTTGAACAATTTCTTTAGAAATATAAGAGCTGGTTGCCCCTTGGACAGAGTTTTTGGCTAAAAGTGACCATAGAACGAGTAGAAAGTGACGTGTTACCCCCATTTTCTGTAGCTTCAGTATAAGTTTAACCCTGTTGATTGAGTCGAACGCTTCCTTAAAATCTACAAAACAGCAATAAGCATGGCAATCCGATGTAATAACTTCGGAAATATAAATTTGAAGTTGTCGGACTTCTTGTAAAGTAGATTTGTTTCTAAAAAACCGAATTGAGATTCTGGGATCTTAACATTGTAGGTGGCCCAATAATACAGCCTGTATAAGATAGTTGAGTAACACAGCTCATGAAAGTGAGACCTCTGTGGTGATCAGCGTCCGTGTTGGAACCTTTCCCTTTGTACAAAGGCTTGTGGTTGCTAAGAGCCATTCCTCAGGGCAAGAAGCAGTACGGAATAAATACTGTTGCAAACAGAAGATGTAGAATTGGATAAATAGATAGTTCCGAAACTTCTTTTAAGACATTCATATGAAATACCGTTGGACCCATGTGCTTTGTGTGAACCTTGACTTTTTAATGAAAAGTAGAAGCATATTAAATTTCCTTCCTGTAAATTGTAAATTTTAATGGTAATTACATCTCTTATCACTGTTTTTTCTCAGCAATTGACAATATTTTAGACCCTGCCAAGTGGCCTAAAATGTTTCAGTATCACAATACTATTAATAGGCAAAAGCTAGTCTATGGCTCCATTCTCTGCCACCGACCTAGAGTTGTTGCAACACTCTCCTACTGATACTTCCTGTTATAATTTCTTGTAACCTACAATAACTAGTGTGAAAATTAGACTTATTATTGTTAGAGGTCCCTTGAAGTTCTACAGCCTCATATTATTGCAAAAAAGCAACATAGTGACAATGATTTTAGTCTTTTTCACTACTACAAGCCTGCTAGATATGACTGATGCTCTCATAGTGATAGCAGAGATGGTGGTGTTGTTGTATGGGCAAAATAAACAGTAGGTAACTTTAACGTTGTAACGCCTAAAAAATTGATACCCAGTGATCTTGAATATGTGACAATTGGTTATTGTGATATGTACTTGTTCTTAGTTAATTTGTAGATACATACCTCCTAATTCAATAAAACAGCATAATGAAGAAATATGTAAGTTCATTGTAAGCAAATGTGACCTTTTTTTAATGGAAAACAGTCACCATCATGTTGTAATTGTGGGAGATTAAAATCTTTTATCAGTCAATGCCTTATTGACCTTATTATGCACGTGAATCTAGTTGACCTGATCACTGAATCTACGCGTGAAGGAAAAAGCTTGATTGTATAATTATAAGTTCACAACTCCTTGCGTCTTTTACTGGGGAAACTGTAAATCCTATTGGTAAATCAAAACATAGGGTTTCTATTGCCAGCCCTCTGGTTCCAATAAGTAAAGCAGACGCTCCTTTAATATATTAATGGGTGATTGGAATTTAAATTACTTCAATTATCTCGAAAAAGAAAAACTAGATCTCTTATTAAACAGTTTTAATTTATTTTCTTCAAACACAGTCCTACCTACAAAAAATGTATCCACTTCTAGTACGCTTATTGATCATATCATTACTACAGATAATAAAGATAACTATAGTTTTTACTGTGGAGAATTCCCATTTTCTGATCATTGCATTATTGCAATACAAGTGCCTAAGGATACTATTAGAATAATTAAAGAATGGATTTTTATCCGTGACCATTCTAGAGAAAATATTTACAAACTTAAATCTGAGCTAAGCGTACAAAATTGGAATGATGTATATTCAGCCTCTGAGCCAAATAGTATGCTAAACAAATTTCTAATTACGCTTGAATATTTTTATGATATCTTTTGCCCCCAAACAAAAATTCTATCTAATTCTTCTTTGAAAAAAATCTAATGATGGTAAACCTTTGATTGATTCTAAGTGTGAGCAATGCATAAAAAATAAAAATCAAGCTCATAAAGAGTACCTTCTACTAAAAACCAGCGAAAGTTTTAGCCTTTACAAAAGGCCAGAAATATTTGTAATGTAACTATTCGAAAAGCGCAAAATATTTATTCTGAAAATATTTTCAATGGATTAAATCAAAGAAACAAACGGAGGTTTATCAATAAATTGGCCAATTAAGGACCATGGTTTAAACCTGCAGGATGCCCCATAAAAATCGCTAATATCTTAAACGAAACTTTTATCAACTTGGGAAATTATGCAGGCGAACATATTGAATTTAATTCTCCACAGAAAAATAGTATTCCAATTTTTAAATTCAGATATACTACTACTTATGAGATGATTAAAGCAATAACAAAACTCAAATCGAATAAATCAAATGGCCCAGCAAAAGTACCTGCCTGGATTTTGAAAGAAATTGCGTCAATTATTAGTAAACCACTAAATTTTATTTTCAATGAGTGCATCAAAACAAAAATTTTTCCTGATGTTGTAAAAAAAGCTCATGTCACTCGGTTTTTAAAAAAGATGATGAAAATATTGCCTCCAATTATAGACCAAAATCGGTAACTTCCTCAGTTAGTAAAATATTTGAGAGACTTTTATCGGATCAAATTTACGATCGCATGCAAAAATATAATCTAATGTCTGATGCACAATTTGGATTTCGAAAACATTTTTCTTCTACTGATGCTCTTATCCAAGCAACTGAACACTGAAGGAATTTCCTAGATAAAAAAAACTATGTCGCAATTGCTTGCTTAGATATTTCTAAAGCTTTTGACTCAATCAATCATAAAATATTATACGAAAAACTAAAACATATAGTAGGTATGGATAATGATGGTGTTCGCTTTATAACAAATTATCTTACAAATAGAATTCAACGGGTAAAAGACAATAGTTTTTTCGAATTGGCATCCTATCAAAAATGGTATAGCGCAGGGAAATATTCTAGGCCCCCTACTATTTAATATTTATATAAATGATATGAAATATCATACCAAGACCAATCTCATACAATATTCAGATGATACCTGTGTATTTTATGCAGACAAATCTGATGATAAGGCAATAAATGAAATTGAGTTAACCTGTCGATCATTATGCAATTACTTTTCAATGCATAAATTACGAATTAATGCCGAAAAAACTGAATTTTGTTTACTAAAGCCTAAAATTTTGAAAACAATCGTCCTAAAAAATTTTAATAGTAAAAAACACCAAAATTCCCGAAGTTACTTCTTTTAAATATTTAGGGGTTACTTTTGACTCAAATTTATTATTTAATGAACATGTTAAATCATTACAATAGAAAATTGCTATTGGTATAAAAACAATAGGCCACGTTCTAAGCAACTACCAGAAAATGCAATTGTACAACTTCTTCATTCATTGGTAATTAGCCACTTTAATTATAGTAGTATTTTATTTTCAAACATACGCGAAGAACTAATTAAAAAGCTCGAAACTCAATATAAATGGGCCATTCATGTTTGTAAACGACATTCTAGTGCTTTAAAAAAAATATATGTATAAATCAATCCCAAGCCCAAAGCAGTTAATTCAAATAAATACCGCCACTAAATTTTATAAAATTGTAAAATTGCTTCCACTATATAATTGCATGAAAATCCCAGAATTTTCGAACAAGTTCAACGAAAGAACAAAAAGATTTACTGTAAACAAGTATAAATAATGCAATAAGGCAATGGAATGAATTTTGCCAAGAGATCAAATGCATTAAATTGTAAAACAATTTCGCAAACGTATTAAGGAATTAATTCTAAAACAAAATTTCATCTGTGGAAAAGCTTGGATAGGCTACAAATTTTATAATACTGATTATACTACTACAAGACTATAATATTCCTAGCGCTAAAATGACGCTTTTCTTGTATATATTTCATGTCTTTTTTATTATTTTGTACATTATTAACGCAAATTAGAGAATTTATCAGTTTCTGAAATTGTAAATAAAAGTCTCTAAATATAGAATATCTAACCTTATCTTATTGTATGACACAAAGAAAAGTAATATGGATCGTTTCTAAGAAAGCTGCAATCTGAAACTTTTGACCATACCTACCATAGAAAGTAAATATAATCCAAAGTCAATAACTTCTATGAGATAATGCGGGATGCTATGAGTGAAGGTCCCAGTCATACTATCATTTTTACAAAAATGAAGCTCCATGGCTTACGTTAAAAGTTAAGGAAATTGAGTATAAAAGACTACATGTTGCTTCTACCCAAATTTTAGAACACTAAACACATGTGGAAAATTGTTAACTCATCTAAATCTACTGACTCCTTTAAAAAATTCTTCGCTAATTTTGATTCTGTTGTGGATGGATTAAATGCTCGGCAAAGGTAACTTAACCTCATATGTACATTTCGAAAGACAAATCAGATCTGCACCTACTCAAACTAATCGGAAATATAGTGAGGTAGTGAATGCGAAAGATCCTTCAAATGAAGTCATTTTGCTTCTTAGACTTCTAGAAAAACTTAACTAACTCAACATATCTAAGAGGTACTTTTCAGTTTTAGTTATTGTGTATTAAACTTCAAGTCAAATTCAAAAACTTCACTTCCGAACCAGTTTGTATAAGTCTTTACCTATATATATTCCATGTCATTCTACTAAATGTGTTTTTTATGTAAACAATTTTATAAGTCTCTCATTCTGCAAATGAATTTATATCATTACCTTACATACAACAACAACACTTTTATTATCATGTGATATTGAATTGGAACCTGGACCAAAAATTTTTGGATATCTCAGAACTAAGGTGCACTGCAAGCAATTTTGAAAAGAACATTAAGTTTGTTTACCTTAGAGCTAGGAGCTTAATAGCACATAGAGATGAATTTAAAGAAATTTTTGAAACACTAAATGAAAATACAGTTTATGCAGTAACTGAAACTTGGTTTAGCCATACACCTGCTGAATTGTTTAACTTTAATAAAAGCAAATTCTCAATCTTTAGCAAAGAAAAAGGCAGCAGAGGTGGAGGTCTGCTTTTAATCATCCCAAAATATCTTAATCACACTTGACATGAGGAATTAGCAACACGTCACTAATTATTTGAGTCGTTGTGGATTGAAGTTAGAAATGAGAAACGCAAACTATAGGCGTTATTAAGTGTAAGTTATAATCCAAAAAACACCACAGTTAAGAGTTCGTCTGTATACTAATGAATTGTTAATCTAACTTTAAAGAAAGCCTAAAAAATTAAAAATGTTATGTTAAACAATTCAAAACAATCTAATCAGCAGGGAGAGGCTACCATAATAACATCAATAAATTCCAACATCTTGATATTAGTAATGACCATTCAGTATAAAATATTACTCAACCCCAATGAGTCTGAAAGAAATTTTTTTAGAAAGGGTTTTTAATTACCAAATAATATTGTTTTCACTGCATTATTCATTTTCAATCAACAAAACTTGAGTTGATTTGACCCAACTTAAAATCTTTTAATGCTTAATTTTTGAGTCTGCTAAAGGACTTGACTCAACTAAACCTGATTTGAATTTCAAGAGATCCCTGGATAACACTCTGAATGCAATGTGGCATATCATGTTAACTAATTGCAATATTGTTATGTGAGCACAAAATAAGTACGTTTTGTAAAATTTTATTTGATTAGAATACAATGACTGGACCAGTCTTATTTTGCTTTGTATTCTCATAGAACAGCATATGATAGATAAATTCTTTAATTCATTGTATGCATTGCTATTTATGCTCCTTAATTGAGCCTGCACAGCAATTCCAGCATGATATGACGGTACATACATATGTATGTTCTCATATTTGGCAGAATTCTGAATAGATAAACTTTACGGATAGTTGGTGTCATTTTATGAAACTATATTATCATTAGTTCTAGGATATTTTATATGGAAAAACTTTAATAAATTATGCTAAGATTAATTATTGATCAAAATCACAATAAATAGGTTTTTAGTGAAATTTTCTTCTGCCATGTTACTAAAATGGAGCTTTTCTACCATAATGTGGCAAAATGACATTTCTACATGCTTGGAACTTTCATTATTTCATTTAACCCTTTATCATGCAAAAGCCATTATAGTGGCTTTGAGGCCTGTCATGCACAATAATT
>CABFPE010000255.1:51543-65027 GCA_900660155.1 Hofstenia miamia
CAATTATATCAAAACCAGTGATAGAAACCACAATTTGCATAGTAGTATTAATCGTCCAGATTCATTTTCATTTAAAGCTTCTAGATTATGGAATGACTTAAATCTCGAAATAAAAAAGGAACAAAATTATAAACATTTTAGAAGAAAAATTAAAAAAATTTTGTTATCCAAACAATCACTATTAGGAATATCAAACAAATTAAGCGCATGGACAGATTTCATTTAACATTTGAAATCTACGCCCTTTAAGTAAGTGTGCATATTATTAATTTTGTAAATATACATGTATATTAGTTTGTAGAATTTGTTTGTTTGTTTTGTTTATTTTAGCAATAAATTTGCTTGACTCTTGTATGTACAAAATTTAAAAGTACAATTTGCAGGCCAAAAACATGCACTTTCTCAATTTCCCAACTTTCTCATTGGGAAAGCTTACAAACTACTATCTCACATTAGATCCTTCCATTAATTCAGACTAACCTTTGCTCATCCAAAACGTATGATCATTTCCATGCACCCACTGCATGCAATCAATATAAGATACTTTTGAATAACACTACATACAAAAAAGATGATGATATCGAGGAATATATCTTGCAAGTCGAACGACTCTATAGGCTAATTAGAAACTTAACAGAGTATTCTTTACATGATTTGTTCACTCACATCATGTACGGTATGCCATTATCAATTCAACGCTGATTTGAACAACAATGCAGTCCTGAAGATCAAGAAAGCTGTCGAGGCTAAACTCCAAATTGACAATTACTCCAAAATATCAAGCCAAATTAAAATTGGCAATAATTCGTCTTCTTTGACATCTAAGACAACCAAACTTCCTAAAACCCTTCATCTACAAATACCAATTCTAAAAGTAAACAAGAACAAACAAATTCCAATAAATCAACTAAAACAATAAATTTAAACAAAGTTTACTGCAAGAAGTGTGGACAAAAGGGGCATAATAGTCCCAACTGCAGTAAAACAATACACTTAATTGGCGATCAAGGATGCTATTACACAGACAATAGCGACATCTATGATTCCAATACAGACAACGAAGGCAATTTAAACGAATAAGAGTTATTGTCCAGGCAACTGTAAACACTGGTGCATCTTTCTCTATTATTTTGGATATGTGTGCGAATTTAATTAGCATCACAAGATATTATATTGAATCCCACAACATCGTCTCATCAATGCTTCCAGCAATTACCTTGATACTAAAGGGTTAATCAAATCATTAGATTTCACAATTACTAAAAATAAGTTCATGCATGACATGTTGATATAACAAACCACGCACTTCCTTACGAGTTAATCTTCAGCAGTAATTTCCTAAAAAATGCAGTTACATAATTATTTTCCAGGATAAAACACTAACTATCAATCTGAGGAATGCAAATATTACTATGCATTTACAAGCTGTTAACCATCAATCCATTAGGCTACATCCTATTGAAACCACTAAAATCGAACCTTTTAGTTGGCGTTTTATCACCTTGGAGTAAAAAACCCCAATACACTCTGATAATGTCATTTACAATCTGCAGGGATTGAATTCTAAAAAAGTCGTAATTTTTGCTTCCATATTAAAAAGGCGTGATGATAAAGTCACCACCGCTATTTTAAATAAAAGTCGTAATTTGGTTATTATCACGCCATCCAATATAAAAATTTTCACATCACCCATTGTTAACGTAATAAAAAGCAAATAAAACCTGTATTATCATTGGAAATACCAGATAAGAAAAACAACAACTCTACGATTCCAGAAATTAATACAACCACACATTTTCATCTAACTTCAGAACAAATTGATCATTTGAATTCGGTACAAACATCCAATAACAGTTTAGAAGATGGTGTTGCCGCATATATTGAAGACATTTTATAGCATCAAAAGCAGTTGACGAGCACATTAATAAGTTAGATAAGACATTACATTTACTAACACAATCTGGCTTAAAAATTAACAGTAAAAAATACAAATTACTTCAACCATCTGTAATTTTCCTAGGCCGACAATATAATCAGTTTAAAACAAGATTCCCGATCTACAATAAAATTTCACCTCCAAACAACAAAAAATATCTACAGCAAATATTAGGTTTCTTTAACTATTTCCAAGCATTTATACCTAATATGTCCGATAAGACTATTCACAAGTCTAATTTATTAAAAGGCAAAGTGACTTTTGAATTGTCAGGCAACACCAACCGAACTTTATAAATTGAAAACTGAATTAAATAAATTACCAAGTTTAAATACACTTGACTTCTCCAATTAAGGAGTTCATCGTCGACTGTGACGCTAGTTCCGTTCCAATAGGTGCTACATTAAGCCAATTCATCAATAGTAATGAATCTCCAATTCAATTTTTTAATTAAAAACTCAAGCAAACAGAGCTTTACTCATGGGCGCACCCAGCGTTTTTTCTGAGGAGGGGAACTATTCTTTAGATTATATATATATATATATATATATATATTGGCATATTTTCATATATATTTTTACGTACAAAGTAGTTAATAAATTCATTATTCTGAAGATATTCACTACAAATATGGAAAAAGCATTGTCAGGGAAATTAAATAGTATAGGCTTTTTGACATTCTACCCAAAACAGAAAGGTTGATATTAACGAAATTCAACTATTTAATTTGAGGTTTACTACTTCATATATCTACTTTTTTATGTCATATTTTTATAATTAAATTTCAAAGTAGCAAACGTAACCAGTATATTATGAATGTTTGTTAAAAATTACTAAAACTGAATTATTTTTCCCTACCCTTATTCAACCATTACTAAGGTTGGCTAACACACATGTGCTCCGTGGTTCAGTAGGTGAGGATGATTTCGAACACAGACTGTTGTCCTGTTAACTGATCCTAGTTGCAAAAGGAAAAATTTCCATTTTTTGTGGTAGGATGATCTTTAATAAATTCTTACTTTCTTTCTTATTTCTTAGTTATTCCAACCAAAAACTTATACATAATTCTTGCCAGGCTTAAATCATGCCCGACCCAACTTTTAAGAAAATGTGCTCACTGAAATTGAAAATTCTAAATTGAGTTTTTCAAGAGTAGATAATACTAATGACAATTTCAAAACGTTGTTTAAGAAAATAATATTCACTACAACTGCTGTGTAATAGTATATTTTTTTTCAATTTCAGCCCCTTTTTTCCAATAGCTCAGTCGAGCCCCAGCCCACCGCTGCTCCGACTTCAACTCTTGTTAGCAGAAGAGAGAACAGGACTGAGGATCATGCCGTATTAATACTGTGCGTCCGCAAAATACCTTTAGTTACATTTTGTAATTTGCCATAATTTTAATTTCATACTTTATTTCTCTATTGTTTTTAGCATTTCTATGTAATTCACCATATTTCACTACAGGTAAAAAATACAGAAACGATGTTCAAATTATTTTCGCTTTAGCAAAATATAATTTAATAGACAATTTTATTCAAAATTGCTATATTTCTCATTGCTAGTTCGCTTTTGGCCATAATTAAAATGAAAGTAATAGATAAAAATTCCTAGTAAATTGACATGTTTTGTTTTTTATAAAAACCAAACACAACACATAAGAACGTTTTATAGGAAAAATTATCACTGTGAGATAACAATCAAGGTCACAAGTGCTTTGTTCTTCTGTTAGCACTAAGAAAAATATAAGATAAATGTTGTCAGAAATCTTAATCACTAAGAGCAAATTTGGTTCCTGCATAGATACCTTATGTATAAGCTATGATCATTATTTAATATCTCTAGGTTTGACATCACAATATGAAGTGTGTGACAGAAGGATAGCAATAGCGCGAAATAAGGTTAATGATTATGCCTTCAATATATCAAAAAGTGAATTCGGTAGTGGAAGCATAATATATACTTTGGTCATCAAACTGTGCTGTACACACGCAATACCCAACACTATACTAATTTACTAGGCAGGACAATAATGATTTTCGAATTGTGACTTTATTATGTTTCGCCAAGATTTTCATTCATTAATGTTCGTGAGAACGTTGCTAGTGAACCTAAATAATTGCAAGTTATTGGTAATTTTTGTTCTTCTAAAGTATTCAATAGATTAATCGATTTCCATTTATTGTAATAATTGCAACATCAATGAATTATTGCTTACCCCTGCAGATAGAGTAGAAGCAATTCTTAATATATATGTACTATGTTATCAAATCAGCATACATTTCATGAGGAATGGAAGCATCTGTGCTCTGTTGAGGGGGGGGGACGTTCCCCCAGTTCCCCCCCTCTGGGTGCGCCTCTGGCTTTACTATGGGTCAACCAAAGTCAAAATGCTTGCTCTTGTTGAGAGCCTCAAAAAATTTCGCTATTTCTTGCTAGGTCAGTCACATTTTACAGTGCGCACTGACAATTCTGGACTCAGTTGGCTAAAGAAATTTTCAAGTGACCACTCCAACATAATAGCTCGTTGAATCAAATATATAAAAAATTTCAATTTTAACATCGTTCATCAAAAAGGGAAACAACATACTAATGCTGATTTAATGACAGCTCTTCCTAAGTACCATTGGGACAACACCAAACAAATATTCGATAAGGCTCCATTTCCCTTTATCTCAAAATCAACATACAATAATCTACCTATCTTAAACACTGATAGACAAGGACACCCGATATTTCCCATTCAACTTAGAGGAAATATCAGAAATAGAAATAATAAAACACCAGAAAAACGGTATGCAATTAACACAAATCATTAATAAATTACAGCATCCAGATACACATTTTAATAAAACAATATCTAAACTAATGGTCTTCTCTTTGTAGCAGATAAGCACCATAATCGAATTGCACTTCTCAAATACTTCCCAAATAATTGAGAAATAACACGCAAATTCCATTAATGAGGCCACATTGGCGTCATCCGAACCGAAAATATATTAAACACACAATTTATTTGTCTCGTGCTTCGAGCAATAGTATATGACGTAATAAATAAATGCCAATCGTGTGCCACCACTAACACTCCACACTTCCTTTCAATGCAGCGAATTACAAAAATTTACATCATCAGCACCAAATCAATTAATTGTCCAAGGATGATGACAGCTACCAATACATCCTTGTAATGGTTGACAACTTTCACAGTCTACTGAATTCTTATATCAGAAATTTTGTTAATAAATATATCCAAATTTCGTAATATCAATTATCGCATTGACTGGGCATATAAAGAAATTCAATAAGAATATTTTGACCCCTCTGATGGAATATGCGCTATTTGCTTACGTCATTTCCATTCCAAACTTGAATTAAATTTAATATATGATTTATTTACCCTCTAGCCGATAAATTAAAATCATGAAATGAACGTACTTTCTTATTGTTATAGTCTGGAGTAGGGCTCGTTACGGGCGCGGGCTTCTATACTATGGGCACGGGCCGGGCATAAAGGCCCTGCATGAATATTTGTTGTTGTTATTCGAGAATCTAAAATCTTAATCATTGGTTTGATTTAAATTAGGTCTACTCTATATATATTTCATTGCCTTAATTAATTTTAAGAAATTTCATTTCGCTGTTTTCTTCTGTTATTGCATTAAAAATAACATAGTACTAACTTATGTACATTATAATGTAACGTAAGAAGATTAATTTGCGTACCATCAGAAAACGAATTAATGTAATTTACGTATTTTACAATGTCATACAAGAAGTGCAGTGTAGTTTCCATTTAATTATTTTCATACTGTGTGGTGTGTTGTCAATTAAGGTTATGGGCTGGATTTATGTGTTCAAAAAATTTCTAAGATATGCTTTAAGATATGCATGAAAACTACATTAAAGTGAAAAGGTATTCAATTACCAAGGCATACACTTTTATTCCAATAGACACATAAATGTTGCCTCAAGTAATAAACAGTAATGAACATTCGTTGTGGTGCTTGAATTTAACCCACCTAAACTAGCCGCAGGCACATTTCTGTACACAGAAACACTCAAAGGATTAACATCAATTACGTTTTCTTTTTTATAATTTGTGTAAATATTCTTCTCATGGATGGCATAAATCTAGATTTCCTGTAAGGCATTCAGCTTTTCTTTGCGATTCTCTCTGGATATTAGTTCAATGACATTATTGAGAATCTTAACCTGACTGTAAAGAAATTCCCGCCCTTGCTGTTGCGCTATAGCTTCAAGACGAAACTAAAGCACATTTCCTACATTAGGTTGTCATCCAGCAAAGAAATAGGTTACAAAATTTCTAATATTTGTAAGTCTTGAGTTTCGAGGTATTGCAGGAACAGATAAAATTAATTGAAATATTTTGCCATCTGTGACATTCACTTGTGAAATACAATGATATATGTCAGCTATCATAGATTATACATTAATAAAAACTGTGTTCAAATATGCGTAAAATCTGATTTATGCCTTAATCGAATATATATCCTAGACCTGCTTATGGTTCTGATGGTTGAACAACTCTTTCGCAATGATTGACAAAACTAGTTGATTAAACTGCTAAAAACTGTCTAAGTTATGATTTTATAGTTGATTACATTGCACCAAGTTTTCGAAATTGATTAATCTTACTAAATTTATGTTTGAAAATATATGTAGGCCTAAAATTTAAACATCTCAAGAAATTTGAATCATTTTAATTGCACACCACTAAGCGGAGGAAAACTAAATTGATTTGCTTCAAAATAAGTGTTGTGTGATAATTCAATTTGCAAGTTCATTGCATGCTTTACAACAAAGTGAAATAGCTCGATTTAAACAAGAAGGCTTAGTCAACAATAACATCATCATAGATGGTTTTATAGATTAATAGGTTTTGGTGTAAATCGTGTTTGAAATAGACACTTTCATATCTTCAATATAAAAATCTATGTCAGGAATAAAATTTTTAAAAATCATTGCAAGTTCCTTAAGAGATCAACAACATAATATGCAATAGTGAAATGTCAGATAAAACCTTCCTGACAGGGATTGGTCGTAGATGCATTTCTATATGATAAAGAAACGTCAGAATTTAGAAGTCATTCAAATACTCAATCCAGTGTATTGGAATATTTGATTTGTCACAAGAAAACTTCTTTAGCCAAGCTAAGGCACTATTGTCTGTTCTCACCACAGTCTACCAAGAATAAAGTAAAGAATTTCTTTAAAGACTCAACTAGAGCAAGCATTTCGTATTTTGTGGCACCATAGCTTACTTCTGAGGTTTTTAATTTCCAGCTAAAGTACTGCACCAGGTTCTCTACCCCATCTTTGATTTGACTCAGTGCTCTGTAACAGCCATGGTGCTTGCATCACAACCATAAAGGGCTCATAGTCAGGAGTATTCAAACTAGGAATTTTCTTCAATTCCTGTTTTATGCAGTTGACGACCTCCTGTTCTTGCCATGTGCATTGGAATTTGGCATTTTTCTTCAATATTTGAGATATATACTTTGTTTTATCTGCTAATTCAGGGATAAGCATCCCATAGCAGTTCAGGAAACCCATCAACCATTGTATATTGTTCCTCATTCTTGGTGTCTCAATTTTATCTAGGAAATCCTTTGCATAATTCCTTATAGATATCTTACCATGCTGGACAATGCATCCAAGGAAAACCACTTGCAGTTGAATAAGGGAACACCTGTTCCCATTCACTTTCAATCCAGCATCATTCAGTAAGTCTAGGGTTTGATGAAGTTTCTCCAGGTGCTTCTCAAATGTATGGCTTGCTATGAGGATGTCATCAATGTACTCCAAGATTCCATGTTCAAGTATGTTAGCTCTGTCTTTGAGAACTTTAGTTACATAATGCTTTGTCCAGGGCAAAGGCTATATATTTCCATTCAAAAAGCCCTTAAAGCAGTTTTCAGAATATCCAATGGTCACATAGGCCCCTGTCAATAATCCTTGAACGAGTTGAGGCATGAAAAGATAGTGTAGAAGATCTTCAATGTACAGCAGAGGGTATGCATCTTTCACTGAGATGTCATTTAACTTTCTATAATCAATACACAGCCAGTATTTCTCTCCCTGGTGGATGAAAATGGTAGGCACTGTGTATGGGCTATTGCTAGCCTGAATTATACCACTGTCAATTAAGTCATACAAGATCCATATTCTTCCTTTAAGTTCTCAGGTACCCTTCTTACTGGGAGATGAATAGGTTTGTTGGTGGTTGTCTCTATAGTGTGTTCTTCACTGACCACTTGACCCATGCTTATAGACCCATAATTGAAGACACTGCTGTGCCAGTGCAGCAAGGATGTAAGTACACTCCTTTCTTTGGAGTCCAGATGTTGATGGGACTCAGGTGAGACACACAGGGTGTGAAGTCCTGGCAGCTTCTCATCAAGATAATTAATGGCAGTGAAAACAGTCACATAATAGTTAAAACACTCTCAATCTGGACAGGTATAGTGATAATGACAATATCACTATGATCTAGTTTAACAGGAGTTATAGTGCCATTTAAAATAGTTACACAAGTCTTTCCTTTCACCACATAGCAAAGATCAGGTGAAAAATGGACTCCTTTTTGGTACCCACCACATTGGCCAGCTATCATAATGTCCCCATTGTATTCATCTTCAACTAGGAGTTCACTTGCTTCCAGTGGCAAGGCTGAATATTTATGGACTCCTCCAACATGAAAAGTATCTCTTTGTTGGGCACTGCCATTATTTGTATAGAGTTTTTTCTGTCTTTATTGGAGATGGTATTTGCACCATAGTCAATAACACAGTTGTTTCATTTGAGAAGTTGAGAAAGTCACTACCCAAGATCAAATCGTAGAGGAGTGGCTGATAGAAAGTGTCCATGAAAATTAAATCAACATTGAAGAGTTCCTTGTTGATTTGTAACTCCATGTTGCTAACTCTTCCTTTCAATGGGATATTTCCTCTGGAGGCATCAATAAGTTTAACTGATGCAGTTGAGGTATTCTTTCAGGTTAAGCAGAGCAACTGGCAACATTAATCACTAATGTTTGATGTGGAAGCTCCCATGTTGACAGTCACATACACTATACTTCTGTTAACCTTGACAGGGATAACATTCTTCCTCATAAGACTGGTAATCACCAGAACAGGTAGCACACATTTGTCCAGAGTCTGTGCTCTGCTAGTTTGAATAGCTCAAGTTCTCACTATTAAATATATCAGATTGTTCAGTGTCCTCTACCAGGGGCTTTGGTTTCTTCTGTTTGGCAACAATGCATATGGCCACACAACATTGATCTTTCCTATGCCCAACTTGGCCACATCTGTAACAATGCATCTCAAACTTAGAATTTGTTGACGCCAGTTTAGGGGGTTCCTTCACAGTAATAGTTCCTTTGATTTCTCCAGCATCCTTATCTATCTGTGAAGAATTATGCATAAAGTAGACAAAACTGATAGCTTTTCAGATTACCATGTGTAGGTCATTGTCCAGATCACACTTGAGTTCCAGTTGATTCCTGAAACTAGGAGGGAATCCCCAACAAATGTAAGCAAAAAGGTTGTGCCATGAATATTCAAGGTACAGATTGCTTAACCAAAACAATCACTCAACTTTAGTAATATAGTTGTGCACATCATTGCTTTTCTTAAAATGCATTTCACATAAGAATGTCTTGTATTGGTATTTAATGTGCAGAGCATGCTAATGATCATCAAAATATCTGGTGAGTAATTGATAATTAGTTTTCATCTTTTATCAAGCATCATATACTGATTATAGGTGAGACCTTCTAGATAAAGAGGAAAATAGACAACAGTGCTTTCCTGGCTGATTTGGTGCTGCTTCATGGTAATATCAAATAGGAAAAACCACTCATTAAACAATTGGGCTACATCATCAATTCTTCTGGTAAATTTGGGCAAAACTGATTGCTTATGGAAATGGTTGTTATCACTTGGCCCAGGAGAAAAGATTGAGTGAAGTGTTGTCAGATACAGACCAACTCTGAGCATGTGAGTTAGGAGTTGAATGCTCTGTAATAGTGGGTGCAGGCACAGTGCTGATAGGCAGCAGCAGCATCTGTCTAGGGGTTCTTGTTGAAAGATGAGAAAACAACACTCCTTCACTCCAGCTTGAGGGAGTAGTAGCAACTGTACTGAGAGTTGACACAGGCATAAATACCAACTGAGAAAAGGTGAAAGTATGGGTACTCAGAGTGAAATTAGAAAAACACATTGGGAAACAACTGTGAGTAACAGGAGAAACACATTATCTGTGTCACTTTTGCAATTAGCTGATTGCCAAAACTAGCCAACACCTCATTAAGAGTCATTCATGTAATGTAGTCATTGCTATAATCAATATTAGGGGCAGATGGTTGCCAGTTAGGAACAAGCACCACTGGTGCAAGAACTGCTCTTTCTTTGTCAAGTCTTTGATTTACAGTTGCAACATGGTAATTGCATCATGAAACTATTCCTCAGCCTTTTGATATTGTGACTCTCTTTGCATCATCTCATCACATAAAGTGTCAAAACAAGCTTGGTCCTCATCTCAGAGTTGCATCTGTTGTGACAAAGAACTCCTCATCTTCTCCAATTGCCAATCACCAAGGATGGGGATAATTGTCCAATTAGATGTCCTAGGCTGAGCAGGGAACAGTGCTGGAGCATTAGCAGTATTCAAGACTCATCTGTGGTGACAGGAGAAAAAGGACTAGGAGAAATTGGTACTGACAAATTCCAATTCAAATCATTGGCTGGAAGTGGACGCAATTCACTCATGATTGGTCTTTGGGTAACATAAAAGGGAGAACAAGAAACTTGTGGTTCAGATAAATTAACCAGAGTGCAAGGAGTAGTGTCCAGGCTACCAGCACTTGCAATCAGAGGTTCCCCTGAAGGGGAATCAAAAACAGAATAAACACTAGAACAAGAGTTGGAAAAGTTAACCATTATAACAACAATAATTCCAGAACAACTTGAGAACAACCTTCAAAGAATTTAAGAACAACAAACAGCATTAAAAACTAAGGTTAACAGTGAAATCAGTAGGCAACCTCATAAGGTGCTTGGTATGAATCCAACATGCAACTAATAACTAATTCCCACACATAGAAGATAAAAAAGAGACAGTAACACCAAAACAAATGAGTTAAAAAAACAACAACCATTGTGCTTTCCTTCCAAGTAAGACAGTGGATTGTGAGGAAGTCTATGCTAACTAAACATCCATTCATGATCACTTCAGGGTCGTCATGTAGAATCACTGGGTTGAATCTAGAGAGAACTATGCCAGAGGACTTAATGTCAAAGAAGAAGGTCACTTAGGTGAACATATACTAGAGCAACAGTGATTCCAACAGAACTAACAGGTAAACAAAAAAAACATTGGTAGTTTATTGTCATAACTAGTAACTGTTTAGATCTCCAAAAGAAAGAAACAATCATCCAAGATAACCAATTCCATGGCATCACACTGAAATGATGCTCAGAGCTAGAGGTTCAGACATTCATTTGTGTGGTGCTTCCCTATATGTCTCAAAATGTATTATCTACCCAAATAAAATGTCTCAGTAGTTGTCTTAGATCTCAGCCAATATATAAATAGCATGTAATTGCCATGCATTCATGCTAACCAACAGGCATGATTTAACCACAGTGTAATTTATCATTGAGTGCATGTATGTGTTGAATTTGAAAGCCAAAGTTTTAAAGCTAATACATAACTGTATTTTTAACCTAAATCAGAGCCATGATTTGGGGAAGATCATAACAGCTATTTGTTGCCATTAGAATTCAGAGGAGGTGTTCCCAAATTATCACTGATACCAAGCTTATTATTATAGCAAAAAATACTTATGTAATAATCATCAGAGGAAATAACACACTTTGAGTGAAACAATGCCTATTAACTTAATTCATAGGATTGATCATATTTATATACTAAGCAATAATTACCTGCACTTTGTTTACACTTTCAAAATCCAAATTCCCTTGCAAATTAATCGAGTAATTATAACACATGCATTAGAATGAGGGGACAGGAATTAATAGCACAATTGTAACATCCTATACCAGACTTTGTTATCTGGTTTCTTTGTTATACCATTATAATTAGAATGATACATTAGTGGGTAGGGATGTACTATTCTTATACTGCTGAACTTTTGCATTATTAATTCTATTAACTGTAATTTATAGATGATATAATGAACACTATTTAGGTCATTTCCAGTTGTTGGTAATTGGGCATCCGCCTGAGGCGAATCTCCACATCCAATAACAACCACCCTTCTACATTCCAGTTGAATGAGTTCCACCTCTCAGCTCAGCGATGTAACTTATGTGTGCCCTATCCTAGCTTGGTGTATACTCAAGACAAGACACAACTCGACTTAGTTTCTATTTGTAAAGTGTACTGGATACTTGCAACCTGAATTGTTACTAGCTGCTTACTTAATATTATGTTTAGCCATTACTGAAATATATTGGCTTTAATTAATTAAATAGATGTCTAGCAACTTCCTACCCTACATGTTATACTTGATAAATGCTCAATCACATTATTAGTCATGTTATAGTCATTAATTTAGAACTAAAACAATGTAAATATAAATTCCCAAGTTTGGCTTACGAGCCTTATCTCGAGTTTATTATCGTTAATACATGTAAGAAAATGATTGATAGTCAGCTAAACAAAAACAAAAACTCCTAACCATAGTCCTAACCTAAGTGCACTTTTGTGGCTTGGCACAAGGAACCTTGAATCATTCCCATGATGGATCCTCAACACTACTAAATAAATTTAAGTTGATAATAAGTTTTATAATATATTTCTAATCACATTTTAAATTCAATCTTAAGTTTCTTTAACTGACTTTCTTTCTTAGCAGCTTAGATTTGTTGAATGATGCTACACAATACCACACTCGAAATAGATGTCATCAATAAAGGTACGTCATCAGATAATAATATAATGAAAATTAATCTAGAAATCAAATGTAATTAACAAAATAAAAATGATTTAAACCTGGGGGTGTCCCTGAGTGACTCTTCAATATATGTCAGTAGTAGAAGACGCAAGAAGTTCGTTACACTTTTTTCTGATTGGTCGAGAGGTGGGGAGAAGTCTGTTCCACTTTTTTGTGATTGGTCGAGAGGGGTGGCCTTTGACCTGGGACGCCATGGATATTGGCGGGGGTGTTTTACTGACGTCATGCATGTACTTTTACTAGTTTTTGTATTATTTATGTGACCTAATTTAGTTTGCATTTTTTTTTGCTTTTTTAGTTTTACTTTCCCACATTTACTTACTTACTTTTCAGTTTTACTTTCCCACATTTACTTACTTACTTTTTAGTTTTACCTTCCCACATTTATATACTTTTACATGGGTTTTCTACTTTATACACTTTTTTCTCTTTATATGGTTTATCACTTTTTACACATTTATATACTTTTACATGGGTTTTCTACTTTATACACTTTTTTCTCTTTATATGGTTTGTCACTTTTACACATTTATATACTTTTACGTG
>CABFPE010000255.1:96902-114453 GCA_900660155.1 Hofstenia miamia
GTGTAGCAAGTATATTTTCTAGACTCTCATCTGTCCAGTGCAGGCCTCCAGTGGGTAAAAACTCACACATAGAAGCGCCATACAATGAATTCATGTCCAAAAAGAGAGAATATGTGGAGTCTTTCCCACTGTTGTAACCCTCCACCATTGGGTTATTTGCTTTAAAATAATGATCTGAAAACACCCCACATATGCCTCTTCTAATCCCAGATTCAATAAATTCTAATTGATCCAGATTGGCAATGGGGTCCAATGATGTCTTTGTATATTTTAGCATTGCATTCCAGCTGTAATTGGAGGCTGTAAAGAAATGCACAGGGTCAAGCTTGTAGGTTTCCATACTTTCCAGTCTAAATTCTCTAATTACATTGCCAAGTAAGAGGGTGTCTGCCATCAAATAGTTGTCATGGTAGTCTTTGAGCATCTGACAGCCTCCTTTTACACAGGTATTTTCCCACTCAAAGTCCAACTCCTCTTGTGTTATAGAAATCTTCCCAGTCAATCAGTTCTTCCAGGGGACCAAGTCTGGAAGCTTTGTATCATTAAATTTCTCAAAACTGTCTAAATAATCATAACATAGCACACGTTTGCCTCTGCTGAATGCTTCTGCTTTTTCACCATTCATGCCTGCATGTAAGAATTTATAATTATCACTGCTAATGTTCTTTGTTAGGTTGGAGAGACTATCTGTTATAAAACAATAAGAGTCTAGAAATCATAATTCTTCATACAAACACCATTTTTATCTTTATAATATTGTACAGGAATTGATAAACTAAGTGACAACATGTTTTCACTAGTGCAGGGAATACAACTTAATTTTTCACCTCCCTTCAATTTTAAAGTTTTTAATAAAATATGGAAGTCATAATGTGAGGCGTTATGTGCAAATATGGGGATGAAATTAGGTGATCTATGTAAAATATTACAGTCACTATGGGCAACGCCTCTAATTTTACCACTATAGTGACAATGGTCTATTACTTTTTTTGAAATTGCCTCAAATGGTTTTTCACAAAATACACAGGATGTTGCATTCACCAGCATTCTTGTTCATTCACTGTGTGTAATTTGAAGTGTGCGATTCTTCTGCTTAGCCTCAAATGATTCATGTGCAATTTTTCTAAGGTGGTCCCATGCCTCTGATAGACATTCCTTGCCAGAAAAGACTTTGGAAGAAAGCAGCTCCTTTTCCGTCATTGTTGCAATGCATATGCCTGAAGGTTTCTGCTTTACTTCTTGCATTGTATAACTGTTTGAAGGATTAGGTAGGGGACCATGAACTTTTTCCGAAATTGTTTCTATATTGAATGTGGCCATTAATGGTACAAAATTTTTTGCTCCATAATTTTTAAATACAATTTTTTCTGACTGACTGGGAAATGTAATTTCAGGCTCAGTGGATCTGTTGCATTTTTTCTGATGCTTTGCCAAATTTTCTTCCGTCTTAAAACTGGACAAACATTTAGGACACTGCATACCCTTGGTTGTATTTTTGAAAAATTTTAAGCAGGCATTTAAATTTGTTATGGCCACATAATGACTATTTCCATCCTCTTCAATTAGTAGTAAATTTGCAATTTTTTTGTATTGTCTCTCTGTTATGTATGCGGAAACCAAACTCTGATCATCAGCATTTAGAGCATATACATTGACATTAATTTGGTTGAGATCCTCAAAAATGCAGATGTCATTTATAGAGAGTGGGAATGTCAGACCATTAATATTTAATGTATGCTTAAATTTGTTTAAACGAGTGACTTGACATCTAGCTTTAACTTCTGGATGCATACATGCCAAAACAGCATACACAAAGCACAAGTTGGATTCACCACTTTTCAGGTTTACCAGGAAATTATTTTTCTTCAAGCAATCTGGTAGCAGGATAAATATGCCAGCGCAGGTTGGTCTATACTTTGCAATGCATAACCCTACATTGTTTATATTTTTAACAATCCACCCTGAGCCATTGTGTGCATACATGGAAATGTAATTAGCAAGCTCATTTATCATGTGAGAATATGTTGATGTGCAAAGCCCTGTATGAAAGACTGAAGCTGGTTTACTAGTTAGGTGGAGAATAACTCGCTTTTCTTCATTTCCATCAGTTCATGACAGTTTGACCTCAGCTATTAGATAAACTTTGGCAGAGAAATGCTTGGCGATGTCTTCCTTAATAATTTTCGAAATGGATGGATATGCAAGATGGAATGGTGAATAAATATCAACAGCATTTAATTGCTCACTCTCAAAACAAGCAAAGCTTCCTTTACACGCCGTATTTGTTTTATGCAAATTAATCTCATTGATGGAAGGTGGTGCTGATCATTCATGAACAACCACAATGTGTTCAGAAAACAATTTCTCATTATGGAAGAATAATTTACATTCTGTGCATAGATACACCCGTGATTTTTTATGTCTCCTAATTATATGACCTTATAATGCATGGGTTTTTGGGCTAGTATAATTACAATGAGCACATTGAAAAATGAGGGGTTGACCAACACTGCTTGTTGAACTAAATTTAAAAAGTTTTAGAAATGGAAAGGGACACTTATTTAAAGAGCGGTACACATTGGGAAAAAATATTTTACATTGTAAACAGCTTACTCAACACAGAAAACAGTTTCAAAATAAACACACAAAATTTCTTTATAAAACATTAAAAATATCAATTACTAAATTTTGAACAAGAGATTAACACATGTTGATTCATATAAAATAGATTAACAATGACAACAATCAAGTAAAAACCATTGGTGTTTAATATACATTTTCAGAGAATATAAACATTTGAATAAAAAATATCTAGCATTAAGAACTATAATAGAAGTCTGCAAAATCTTTTACAAAGAAAGATTAACTACAAGTGACAATACTTAGACAATCTCAAATGGGCAAAAAAAAATTTATATATGGAAATTAGTTGTAGACTCAAAGCAAAACAAGAAAAAATTTGTCTTAGTGAAAAGTAGAGATGTCAAAGATTCTTAGTAGATTGAGAAATGGCAAATCTAGGGGACGAGAAATGATTCCAGCTTGTTTCTGAAAGAATTTTCAGTCGAAATTAATGAAATATTTGCTTTATGACATGTGTTTATCCTGATAGCTGGAAGAGAGAAATTATTATTCTCCAACTTAGCTAACTAGTTAGCTATAAAAATCCTTAGTTATTCAGAGCAATAGCTGTTACACCATTCATTGCGAGATGCTTGGTTAAATAAAACTGTAGATAAGATAAGATAAGGTAAGATAAGATAAGAGAACCTTTATTCAGATTATTGCTGTAAATCATTCGATAGTTTCCAATTTCCATACAAAACAATTCTTGGACAATTGACGCACTCCTCTACATAAAATATGGAATTCCCTATTAACATCACTAGTTCGAATAACCTATTTCGATTACATTAGTGCTTTCAATGCTATCTTACAGCATAAATTAATGAATCAACTATCTAAGGAATCTAAATGGCTAGCAAAATGGATTAAAGAATGTATGTTGAATTGGAAACAGTGTACAATATGGAACAGACCTTCTTACACAAGAAATTAACATTGTAATAGGCGGTCACAAGACGGGTTTTTAAGCGGATTAATATTCACAAATTGAACAAGTAACTTTTCCAATTAGAAACTTGGTATTTTAAAATCTAAAATTAATATAGCAAAATGTTCTTACAATATGCGTGTAATTGGTTCTATTTATAAAAATCGTGCTGAAGAGGATTTTAACTTATATTCAAATATAATTGGAAAGATAATTGATGCTTCTACTGAGAATAATTTTATCGAATACCGATCCAGAGGTTTAGCGTGGAAAATTTTTAATCAGGGGCCACCTGATCAAAAATTTGCATAAATATTAATTCAACATTGTTTTGCGTCAGGTATACAATGGGGAATCAAAATATCTATGGATATAAAAATTTTAAATTTTCTTTTGCACAATTAGATTTGAATCAATGAATCCCAAAGCTATGATGGGATTTTTGGAAAACGCTTTGTAGCTCTAGTAAATGCTACCAAAACAAACCATCCTATTTATTACCAATATCCATTTTAGGTTTCTACAAGCAAAAATGTATATATGCCCGGCATGATGATAACTCCATGCACTTTTTCAAAATTTCGTCAAAAGATCAATAAATTAGATTGAACTGCTCTGGAATATTTTAGTAGATGAGGCTCTCTCTATACTTAATGAAAAAGGTAATGCCATTGGATATGCTGAAGACCTAACTACGATGTTCACAGAAGATAGGCATGATTCTATAACTGAATTACGAACTAAGGCTGAAGATGCAGCTGAAAGTCTTCATGAGTGGGCCAGTAACCAAGGTCTAACTTTGAATATGGATAAAACTCAATTCTGTGATCTTACAAGACGAAAAGATGCTATCAGTTGTATTAAAAGTGGCAATAATTTAAAAACCTCGCTAATGTTACAATTCTAGGATTTACATTAAACTCCAAACTTAAATTCCGTCGACATATAAAGAACAAACTCGAATCTATTCAGAAATACGTAAAAGCCATCTCGCTGATAAGCCGTAGGACTTTTGGTGCAGGCTCTATCAATCTTAGGAAAATATATCGTCAAGTTATTATACCTAAAATAAGTTATGGCGTGAAAATCTGGAAGAGTGCCCTTCCGTAAGAAATCAAATCAGAAATCCCTGAGATCATTACAAGGATTATGTAATGTAAGAATATGCAAAGCCTTCAACAACACAGGCAGAAAAGAGTTAATTTCTCTTTCTGGAGAATTCGACATTATCGACCAATTATCAGCTCTTGCTGAAGGGAAGCCTCTAAAACGACATAAACTCTGACGAGTCATAATTTTTTAAATCACCATCTAAGTAAAATATCAGATGTCTCACCATTCTGTAGTAACAAACGGTGTCACGAGACTGAAAACATTGACCATATTGACCATATAATTAATGCAAGACGACTGGATTTAGTCGATCAATGTAAGAAGAATGAGATACCCTTTACATCTATAAATAATCTCACCAATAATTCCTCAACGTTTTATGCTCTACTCAGATTTCTTAGGAAAACAAAAATGAATTTCATCTCGCCATATGGTTAATTTAGTTAATTACCCCCTTTTTTCAATCATTCTTTAACACTTTACCACAAATCTCCACCAATTGGAGAGTTTTTTTATTTGTTTCAATAATGATGATACCTTTAAATGAACTTGTGCTATGAAAATCATTTGTAAATATGCAGATTGTTTTCTTTTATTTCTTACTCGATTCCTTTGTTATCGTGCTATATTTTTAGGAAGTATAAATTGAGACAATTTCTCTCTAACTCTTACAATAGTTGTATTATAGTTGTCAGCCATAATGTTTAATATATACTAATTGAAATATATATATATATATATATATATATATATATATATATTTAAATCGCAGTAAAACTTAGTTATAATTCTAAAGATGTTCTCAGAAATAGCAATCAGAATTGTAGAATCGAGGAATTTGGAAAATCTTTGGTCAACAGTACATGTCTATGGGTATTCCAGAATGCATTCAAGTCAAGTAGGGGTGCGCATTAAATTGTTGTTAATACAATACTTGACATTGACAATATTTCAAAAATAATATTATTTTTAAGAAAGATGTATAAACTATTTAATTGCAACAACTATTTTTTCCACAAATTAATTTTTAGATGCTCATTTTACGGCTCAAGAGAAGAACATATTCAATACAATATTATACATTCCTGCATGCAAGTTTTGAGAAAAGACTCCACAAAATGACTCTTTGAATGTAAATCATATCATGTTATGGAGGCTCCATTTGATTTAAGTCAAGACTTAAACAAAATATTAAATTGGCAGCCGTTGAACGAATTCTAAATTACAACGGTTTTTATAAACATCGTAGATTAAACAAGAACGCGGAATCTTGAATATAAATGCTTTGAGAGCCAATAATATTTCACAGAGCCCCCGAAAATCAATTTACATGGAGTTGATTTTATTAGGCGTCACTTTAGCATGAAGTAACATTGAACAAAATTCCGTTTTAACAGGCACTTGCTCTTTGTTGATTGGCTACTAAACGAATATAGATAGCATTATTAAATCCAGCTCTGTTGACTATAGAAAAATATTAAATTTCAGATGTCCGTAGCAGTTTTTAAATTAATATGCAACTTTATGTTAAACGCAATATTTAAACTTAATCAATTCAAAATATGGAAATTGGAATTCTCTTCCAATATTTAGTTTTAGATAAATTTTTATGTGTCTCAAGTGAGGCAGAGCCCCTAAAGACGAAGTGCACTCATTTAGAAAACGATGCCGAAAACGGTAAAAACTTTTTAATATTTATAGTAAACGATATATAGAAGAAAAAGATATGTCTATATTCAGAAATTGTTTTAACAATAAATAGAAATACTGATAACAAATTCTGAAAGCGTCAAGAAAGTAATACTAAACTAAACAAAAAAAGAAAACAACGAATATTTACAAATAAAAAGTGGTTAACTTGGGTTATGACGATTGGTAGTTTCTATTAATAGAGTAATCAGGATTATAAAATTTATATCCTCGCCATTTGAGTCTTTTTATATTATAAGTGCAAAAATATTTTTTAATATCTATTTTAAAGTTTTTTAATCTACTTATTTGTTTAATATAATTTGGTAATTCATTCCACATATTTATAGCTGTGCTTAGAAATGAATTTTTCATTATTCGCTTCTTATACTTAATAGGTTCAATTATGTGTGTTCTTTTATTTTGCTCATTGACTAATTTTGCAGCAAAAAAATCATTTTTGTAATATGGGAAAGTATTGTTAACTATTTTGAAGAACGTTAAGACCTTTATATGGATGTAACATTGCGGATGTAGAAATAATTTTGAATTTTTTCTATATTCATTATTCTTCTTAAAGCTATGATTATTTACTGCTACTTTGATAGCCCAATTTAGTTGTCCTTGGAATTTCCTGAGAAATTTTTGGTTTATATCTGTGTAGAGTATATTGGCATAGTTAAAATGACTTAATATTAGAGCATATATTAATTGAATTTTTGCTTTAGTTGGAAGTTTTTGAGAAATTAAGTTAATTGCTTTAATCGATATGGCCATTTTTCTAATAACATGATTTAGTTGCTCTTTAAAATTTAGATATATGTCAAAAATTATTCCGATGTAGTTAAAAGACTCAACCTGTTTTATTTGAATGCCGTTGAAATTAAGTTTGTATTTTGAAGTATCAGTAGATTTAGTTTTTGATTTAACAATACAGAATTGAGTCTTAGTGGATTTACTATTAGTTTTATAGAAGCAAAATATTTATCAAGAGAAGCACTGTTTGTTTCGAGAGTTTGAACCGCTTTTTTGGGAAATGTATTAGAATGAATAAATATTGTATAACGTCACATGTTACTTGCTCGGACAAATCATTTATGTAAATATTAATATAATAAGAGACCCAAAATTGTACCCTGAGGAACCCCATTTTTAGTGCATACCCAATCTGAAAAAGATTCATTAGTTTTAACTCTTGCATACCATTGTATAAGTAACTGGAGATAAGACCTATGCTGTCATTAGAAAAGCATAGAAATTTAACTTTTTTTAGTAAGATACTGCGGTCTATGGAATCCAAAGCTTTCGACAGGTCTAAGCAAGCAATTGCTGAGTATTCATTATCATTTATTGTTGATCGCCATTTTTCTGTAGCTTGTATTAAAGCGTCGCTCGTAGAAATACCTTTACGAAAACCATATTGTGTTTTGGAGTAGAGATGATGTTTATAAAGATGCTCGTTAATTTGATTAAAAAGAATTCGTTCAAAAATTTTGCTGATTGGAGAAGTAATCGAAATGGGTCTATAATTTTCGCAATCTTCGGGATCATTCTTTTAAATAATGGTGTAATATTTGCCAATTTTAATTCATCTGGAAAAAAGGAGTGTCTTATACAATTATTTAACGAAGTGCACTCATTTAGAAAGCGATGCCGAAAACGGTAAAAACTTTTTAATATTTATAGTAAACGATATATAGAAGAAAAAGATATGTCTATATTCAGAAATTGTTTTAACAATAAATAGAAATACTGATAACAAATTCTGAAAGCGTCAAGAAAGTAATACTAAACTAAACAAAAAAAGAAAACAACGAATATTTACAAATAAAAAGTGGTTAACTTGGGTTATGACGATTGGTAGTTTCTATTAATAGAGTAATCAGGATTATAAAATTTATAACCTCGCCATTTGAGTCTTTTTATATTATAAGTGCAAAAATATTTTTTAATATCTATTTTAAAGTTTTTTAATCTACTTATTTGTTTAATATAATTTGGTAATTCATTCCACATATTTATAGCTGTGCTTAGAAATGAATTTTTCATTATTCGCTTCTTATACTTAATAGGTTCAATTATGTGTGTTCTTTTATTTTGCTCATTGACTAATTTTGCAGCAAGAAAGTCATTTTTGTAATATGGGAAAGTATTGTTAACTATTTTGAAGAACGTCGTTAAGACATTTATATGGATGTAACATTGCGGATGTAGAAATAATTTTGAAATTTTTCTATATTAGTTATTCTTATTAAAGCTATGATTATTTACTGCTACTTTGATAGCCCAATTTAGTTGCACTTGGAATTTCCTGAGAAATTTTTGGTTTATATCTGTGTAGATGTAGAGTATATTGGCATAGTTAAAATGACTTAATATTAGAGCATATATTAATTGGATTTTTGCTTTAGTTGGAAGTTTTTGAGAAATTAAGTTAATTGCTTTAATCGATATTGCCATTTTTCTAATAACATGATTTACTTGCTCTTCAAAATTTAGTTATGTCAAAAATTACTTAAAAGACTCAACCTGTTTTATTTGAATGTCGTTGAAATTAAGTTTGTATTTTGAAGTATCAGTAGATTTAGTTTTTGATTTAACAATACAGAATCGAGTTTTTGCTGATTGGAGAAGTGATCGAAATGGGTCTATAATTTTCGTAATCTTCAGGATCATTTCTTTTAAATAATTGTGTAATATTTGCCAATTTTAATTCATCTGGGAAAAAGGAGTGTCTTATACAATTATTTAAAATGGAGCATATTGGTTCAGCTATTTAGTCACCTGAGAGTTTTAGGAACAACGTTGGTATTAGAGAGGGTCCACTGGATTTATTTTTTAAACATTGTATCGACTTTATGATTTCATATTTTGTTTCAAAACGAAAAGAGAAAGAGGTTGGAGTTCCTTCGGGTTTATTAAGGCAAAAAGTTACATTCATACCATTGTAGTATCCAAAATTTAGGAAAATTTCTTTGAAAGCATTGCAGGTTTCCTTCTTATTTGTAATGGATTTATCTTTATAGTATATTCTTTCTATTTCTTCGGTTCGCTTGTTTTTTGTATTTAGCAAATTGTTAACAAATTCCCACTTATTTTTTTGTGAAGAAAAACTTTGATACTGAAAACGGGAATTATTACTTGCTTTCCTTATAGCAATTTTACATAAATTTCGTGCAGATTTATAAGCATTATGATTTTCCAGTGTTTGGGAATTTAAGTATTTTTTCCATTTCTGTTTCTTTATTTCGATTAAATCGATGCATTTAGAGACAATCCATGGCTTTGCAACATTATTTTACGTTTTTTTTGGAATATTCGGATGAAAGAATGTATTTTTCTGGGCAGCATATATCCAAATAGAAAAGTAGGTTTTGTAAGATGTGATATTTCATTAGGTGTTAATAATGAATATATGGCATTCCAGTTTTCGATTTTTAAATACAGTCGATGTTTTTCGACATTTTCTGTTGATTTTTCTAGTATTTTTATCCAAGATTTAGGGGGTTTACTAACTTAGAATATTCGAATAAGTAGCAATAAGGCAGTGATCTGACTATGGAAATTCAAAACAAAAATAATTATAAGACGAAGCATTTTCTGATATCATGAAATAGTCAATAAGCGTTTTACTATTAGCAGAAATTCTAGAAGGAATTTTTTATTTATTTTTTTTTTTAATCAAAATATTTATGTAATTTACAAAATCAATATTACAATTATTAACAAATCTAAAAAAAGGTGAGCGATAGCTTTTTATTCATTCGCTTTTAATTTTTTTTTTCAAATTAGTTAGCATCTCACTTAAACAGTGATTAGGATTATTTATAATTTTTAAGAATTCGCGTCTTACTCTAATTTTAATAGCATCACTGATTGATTATTATTATTCAAATATTTTTCAAACTTTGCTCCGTAAATACAGTTGGTGCATATGTTAATTTTCTAACGATTTATGTTATATAATCCTCGTTTCAGTGCATACGGCAGCAATGGAGTTTTCCATTGGAATGATATTTTTCGGAATGGTTACCAGTTTACATGAGAATGAATCAAGGGACGATTCTAGTTCCCCCTNTTATTAGTGAAATATTGAAAGTATTGAGAAAATTGCCAAGCTTACTTTTTTCGTTATTGTTTACAAGATTTACATTCCAGTCTCCCATTGCCATTATGTTTGTGTTATAACTCAGAGCAGTAGACAATTCATCTTCCATTTGTAAGAAAAAATTATTTATATAAGTTTTATTTGGACAATAAGAGATATTTAATAATTGACTATTAAAATTTTTGTCTGGGTTTCGAATTTCAACCCAAAGACTTTCATAAGTTGAATCTTTTGCTATATCTGTCCTAAGTTTAGGTTTGAGTATTTTAGGTATTAAAAACATGACACCACCTTTTGGTTTATTAAAATGAATATCGGTTCAAGTTTATCGCATTTTGTACTCAGTTGCTATTGAAGTAATTTATATTATAGAAATAGCGATTGTATATCACGTAGGTAATGCTACGTGCTCCACATATTTCTTAATAAATTTCCCTATTGACAATTAATAAGAAAAAATTGTTGATTTCTTTCTTTGTAATTGATTATATGAGATGGTAGTTACTACTAAAAACATCGAAAAGCAAAGGTAAAAAGGAGTAAGTTAATATAAGTAATAACACAATGCCTAAGAATATTTTAAACCGATACCAAACCGATATTTTTTATAATAACGATACCAATACCAATCATATTAATCATTTTTGAAAAAATATCACTGATACTTTTAGGTAATTTCTGATGTATCGAATTCCCTGCGCTGGTTGTATATTATCGCTTGCTATAAATATCCTAATTAATGTGAGCAGGCAATAAATCGTTTTAGTCAGGCTTCAATTAGTATATATTAAACATTATGGCTGACAACTATATAATATAACTATTGTAAAAGTTAGAGAGAAATTGTCTCAATTAAGAACAAAAACAATACAAAATTAAAATAAATGATCAATTAATTAAAGCAAAAGTAATTGAATTTTGTACAAAACTCACAGTAAAAATCTCTTTGGAATACAAAACACACAACTATTTACAAATTTCATTAAAACATATATACAGGCTGCCCACGACAACAGAAGAAACCGTGTACGTAAATTGATATAAACATTAAAAATAGCAATTGCAAAACGAAAATTCAACATGCGAATTAATAAATTAAAAAATTATCTAAAGGCACATTTCAAGAGGAATGATGAGACACTACGCATTGCTAGTAGGAACACTGATGCCTAGAGCTGCAGCCGCCTCTGCACTTAAACCGTGTTGAGTACGCCGCAGCGATTTCCGGTGACTGACTCCACGAGGACGCTGTTTGCGAGATTTCGATGGAACGCTCGCGTGATTGATTAGAATATCCATCATCGCATCGGCGTCGGTGTCGTCAGAGAAGACTTTTCTGTCTCGTGCGCGATCAACCGTTTTGCTGACGGGACGTTTGTTCTCGGTGTCTACATCGACATTGACCTAAACAACAAAAATGAATTTCGCTGTTATAGTAAGCAATTGAATTCGCAAGCAATTTATACATAACCATGCAGTAATGGGAATTCTATATAAGGGGTGTAAAAGCTTTTTTCTAAAACTACGTGCTATCTATATGCCCACGCTCGCTTGGATTTATTCATCACTCTGTTATTTAATTTTATCTAAGCCACTGACTGATACATGATGTCCAAAAGTTGTTTTAGGGTTTCCAAGGCATAGACTCAATACGCAACCTTTCCAAGTATGGATTATTGATCGAAAAGTTACCGAAATAATGTTAGAGGGATGAAAATTATGTTAGTCGATAGAAATCTATAAACTAAAGAACCACAAAGCTTCCTTTCAATGGTACCATACATTACAATATAAATTATGTTGAATTGGTATTAGTAATCTAATCTGCTGTTTTTTTTCAATATTATAACACGTTTGTTTGAAGCTTTGTTTAGTGTATAAATTTAAATATTTACTAAGAACAATTTAATAATAAATTATAAACTGTTGTCAATATATCTTGTACAACTCGTCATTTTCAAAAAAAAATCGGTGAAAATGTAGTAATTGTTACGCTAATACCACAAACCTAACATTTTATAGTTCATCCAGCAATATGTTGTTAAAAAGCATAAATTTACTAAACAATTTAGCAGCATATTCCAAAAATGAAGTTGCGAAAATACACAATCCGTACACATGTATTAATTTATAAATAAAAACATCTCATAGCCCAACAGCTAATAAAAAATGTTGTTATGCATATGCAAAACTAACGTCTAGCATCAAGGTAAAAGTCATACACAATCTCCATGACTAACATAACAAAATTTGCAAATCATATGATAGTTATAACCTAATCCATGTATTCAGGCAGACAAAGATGCTGCATTATCTGTGACACACTTAAATACTTAAGGAAGATGGAGAGTAGGCATGAAACTGGTGTCTCATCTGAGGCATTTAATGATTGTGAGCATGAATATAAGTAGCAATCAATATTATTGTCCAAGTTTCTGTATTTACACAATTTGATTTATATTGACCCATTTCAACATTAAGAAGTGCAATTATTGAGGTCAAATTGAAAATTATGGTTCTGTCTGAGTACGTCTCACAACCTAATGGTAACATTACTTGAATGTTAATGTTTGCATTTCTATCATTGTGTATCAGAAAACCAGCTGTGTAATATTCAAAAAATGCTAAAATATACTTTCCATGGAAATGATTTCCTCATCAGAATGGAATAAATCAACGATGCCTTACATTGATTTGCAGCTGTATTCAATATTCAGGGGCATTCTTACATATAAAAAATATGTCATATCAACATAGCAATTAAACTAAGCACAGCAAAAAATGTAATTACTTTAACCACATTACTTAAATTTTTAAAAATATTTTCAGGTATTTATTTAATCATTCAAAAATATAAATGCCATAATCATAAATAATAGCTTGCTTATTCACTTCAAACCTTTAAAGTCCTTTGTATCCATGTATGTCTGAGACTTTTTACAATGAACTATAATAATACTTTTTATTATAAATGTCTTTAAAAAAGAGATGCTTTAAAAATGATAAAATAAGATGTATTTTAATAACTTTTCATATTAAAGCATTTTGTGCACAATATTCTTTTACAAAGATATTAAATTTAAAAGTGCACATTTCAACAAAACCCTACAGGAAGCTCCTCACACCATCAGTAGTATAGAAGAGCTCGAGGATGTCCTAATGGGACACCTGTGGCTATTTGGCATATGGGAATGAACGGATTCTTTTGAAGTCATCAAAAACATTTTGTCACTAGATTGCGTTCAATACAACCCGTCAATACCCATATGCCAAATAGCCACAGGTGTTACGAGAACTTCAGGGGCCATTGGGATGTCTTCATGCTCTTCTATACTGCTATCAATTCTTCTTTCTCTTCTAAGTGGAATTTTCTATTAATTCACAGGATATTATGCTTTGAATTCTAACTAGAAAATCTTTAATTAGTTAAAATCTTAATAGATTACCAAAAATCTGTATTTCAACTAATCACATTTTAGAAACAATATTCAAAAGGTTGGATGTTCGACTCGAGCGCAACAAAGAGGCCAGGTTTACAGTCAGTCAAATGGCAAAAACCACCAATATCTGTCAAAAGAATACAAATAAACTTGAACATTTTATTTAGTGATATTTTACTTTGTTGAGGTCTACCAATTATATTTTTAAGATGACGAATCAGATGGATTTTGCAGTCAATCGAATCATACATGGAATAACTCCGCAAGTCACATTATCTACCAAAAGTGGATGAAAAACCCGCATACATAGAGTTCAAGTTTCAATCTCGAAAATTAAGTACTGATTGTCGTACTAAGCGATAGATTGTGTAGAGGAAGCAAATTATCGGATAAACTAGAAATTGAGAAATTCACAGATAAGTTTATTTGTCATAAGACTGCAGAAGTGTCGTCCTCAATGTTCAGTTTGCGATGTGGTTGCTGCTTGTACTTATTCCGCAAATCTATACTTAATGCTGTTCATGCAACATCCAGGTGCTATCAGGTGTTACGGAAGAAGATAAGTCTATGTATCACATTGATCACTTCTGGTTAAGGTCATGTTCTTTGGTTGTACAAATTGCACCTGGTTGGCGATGTAATGATCAGATTTGTACCTGTCCATAATCCCCTGGGTAAATCGTTAGTTTCAGATAGCAAGATAAACATGGATGTCATTGTACTGTCATCCAAATAAAAAAATAGTTAAACGGTATCATGAACGACATTAGAACGTAATTGATAACTGTATTCCAGTTGGAATATAGCATAAGAATAGCGTAGGTCAAGTAAATTCTCAACTATCATTTTTACCATGGCTTTTTAAAAAAAGATTTATCGTAATGATCCGCTTACATTCAAATCAGAGTAACAATTTTAATTGAATACAATGAAAACGACTTTGGACTCAATGGGTATTCCGAAAAGGAGGATCACAAGTCCTTGCGTTTGTAGAAAGGATTCACCTGACGCTGAAAATAGATTCAGGTATTTGATTCCTGATGTCTTTGGATGATTAACAGTTTTTCAAATTAATCCCATTGGGTCGTAAGGGACACACATGCCATTTGCGTAATTTTACCAATCAAGACATACTGATTGGTTAACACAGGATTTAGTCTGTGAATCAAGTGTTAACTAGCATTGTCCTCACTGTAATCAAAAACCTGACTTGTTTTTGTTGCACACTTTGATATCATTAATTTCCAAGAAATATCACCAAAATTTAAAAGTTTGCATTTAGGGAAAATTGCAAGGAATTTGAAGCTACGAATACAAAGTCAACTACGAAATATATATACAATAAAAAACGCACATTAATAATGCGTTTGAATAACATTTCATGCGAATCTACGCAGTATAGAAGCATTGTGATCTCGGGTATTCGAAACAACTGTAGCCAAAACAACAGCGGGGTATTATGCTTATATTGTGTGCGGATTACATTAAAATCTTGTCTTAACAAACCAGAACAAAACATCCTTTTGTGCAAATCGTTATTATTGTCACTAGCAAGAAATACTTTTAAAAAAATTAACAAATCAACCCACAATGCTGGTGTGAAAGGTGGATGTTTGGACGATTTTATGCTGATAACAGTGATTTTGATTCAAATTTAAACTACAACTTAAAACAATCACTATTACATCTCACATTTCAAAATTTCTATTTTTTAGAAATATCAAGGAATTTCAGAGTGAAAAAATATATTATCGAAGCAAGTTGAATGAATTATTCCATTTGCAGAACACAACACTGTTGATGGAATTAAGAGTTGAAATGTAAGCTATGCATTCTCTTTAATCCTTCCAGAAATCCAATACATACAGGGGTGTAAAATATCGTATGACAATATTATGGTAGCTTTAAGTTAGAGTTGTGCGGTTAAGGTTAAATGCGCTAGCCGTAGCCGTAGCCGTACCAAATATAGAAAATACAATCAAAACCAGCTCCTTATGACCATGAGTTCATTTAAATGTCTAGTACGTCGCGAAATCATTGTGTTTCCTGCAGCGCTAAATGCACGTTCGCAGTTATTTTGCGTCCCGGCAATTGGATCGAAAAAGTCTTTTTAGAGTCGGGTATTGACTCGCGTTCGTCCAGAATTCTTAAAAATGTGTAATGAAAGATAATGTTGCATACCCGTAGCCGCACAACTCTACTTTAAGTCCCATTATTGGTATGGTGGTCCCAGTAAGTGTGGTTGACAAGCAAGCAAAGCGTATGCGCATCCCATTCAATGGCTTCATATTTTTACTATAATCTTAAAGCATAGGTCGAATAATACTGAAAGGGCGCCTTCACTTAGAATTGGAACCCACTACCGACAGGTCGAGGCCGCAACTACTGGTCTGCACGGCGTTTGTACAATTCCAAGAAAGGTTGGTAACTTTATTGCCAAAAATTATAAAAACTTTTCTTGACAAGAAGGGAATTATTTACTTAGTTTGGTAAAAAACCATACGAAAATCTAAGGATTGAGAAAATGTTATTTTTCAGTAGGCTACAGTATTGCAATTAGGATAATAATTATATGTATGTAATTTTTCATTAAATTTACTATAAAATGAGTTGCTGCGCTTTTTGTATGCGCATTATTACTTCCAATTTCTTATGGAACTACTAATATTCACATATAAATATAGAAATTTACACTTAACCTAGTGTAAACTTTGCACTTCGACAAAAGCAAAATTTGTCGCCTCATTCGGAGCATTTCTATTTATATGAAAGGTGAGTGGTTGATAACAATGGTTAAGAAATAAATATTTTCATTATATTAAAACCTTTAAAAATTGTTTGATTTTTATTTTAAAATAGGAAGTATTTTTGGAGCGTTCATTTTATGAAATGACAAATAAATAGAAATAAATTACGTAATCAATCTGTGTTACGTAATCAATCTGTGTTGCGTGTGAGCAATGTGGAATGAGTGGCTGATCGGTAGGTGAAATATTTTACAGGCACAAAATGGCATTTTCAATGAGTTTTTAGGGATAAAAAACACATTACGAAAATTCCATTATGGGAAAATTATTGTGAAATATGATACCACTTTCCATATATAATGGTCACATTAAAATCCAGTCCATACAATTATTGTATGGTATGGTATGGCAATTATTGCCTTTGATCCATTATTGTTTTACAGTCCTGATCACATATGCATACTTTTCAGAAAAAATGGGGTTTATATCTTAAATAATTAATAGGTAAGTTTCAATCCCTAAAGTTAGATAATTCTTTGAATTATTCAATTAGTGACCCTGCAAGATTGATTGTTGCTAGCATTGACATTTGTTAACTTAAATACAAGCGAGCGGAGGGATGGAGATATACCCGAGCAGTGAACTTCATCAGCACACCTAATATCATGAGTTACAAAGTGATGCTTTGGTAACAATGCAAAGCCTACATATTTCATGATAATGAAATAAAATGGTTTACTATACCAAAGCGAATACAGATGTGGGACTAAGGCCATATTAGAATAACTAACTGAACATATTATTTAACTAAATCAATATAAGAATGATGCAATGTTTAAAAAAACGTTCATCCAATCAATACTTACCAGCATATATATATATATATATATATATATATATA
>CABFPE010000255.1:166814-191209 GCA_900660155.1 Hofstenia miamia
ATTATATAAAGTAATTCTCGACAATATGTACAAATAACTGGTAAAACTAGCCAACACGAAAACATTTAACTGGCCGATACCAAGAAATATATATATATATATATATAATTTACTTAACTCTGCAAATTGATCCAATTAAACTGTGATGCAGCAAATTTTGGGTTAAGTCATTTATAATTTATTGAGACTTAAATCAATTTATTTTGTATAAACAGATTAATAAAAATCAAAAATAATGCTCTTTGAAATTCATTTTTGGGCCTAAAAGACATTATTCTTGGATGCTACTATATTTTGAGGTAACAAAATCAGGCTTTAGCAAATTATTGTCGCTCATTTAAATAATAGTTTAAATTTGAATTTAAACATTGTTAGCCAATTCATATTTTGAAAATCATCAATTTTCTTTTGAACAAAAATGCATAGAAATCTTTCAACAATAACAGAATATGAATGGGGAACACCTTTTATGGATTCGTCTGAATGAGGTTTCATGAAGCAAAACTGTGTCTATTAATCGTATGCCATCACCTTCTTGCTTTTACCAATATCTTTTGCTATATCGCATTACTCTTCTAAATAACCAATCAATTCGTTTTATGCTTTGACTCAAGTAATTTTTGAAATATCTGTTTTAGTGTTTCTTAGTTCATGTCTACACCTGCAAGGAGAAGATTAATGCGAGATTTCAAACGGTGTGCTGTTTATATTTTATTTGCATTGTTGAAATTGTTATATTTTATAATTATTTTTTTCTTTAAGGCCTACTGTTATTAATAGCAAGAGTGTAGTGTTTCTGTATAAATAGCAAAAGTTGAAAAAATATGGTTTTATTTAATCTGCTATCAAACTAGCGGTCTTTGGAGTAATAAATCATTTGAAAATATTCCTTAAATTTAGTTGATAATTCAGCAGTGTTACAAATTTGGTATAGTTTTTTGATCAAAATTTAATGTCACAATAATGTTCCTCCAAATGTTTTCTAATAAAATCAGTCATCTGAAGGTTATTAAGTTTTGGCCTCAAAATTATGAGATATATTTATCAACTCAATAGATACAGGTGTATTTATCTTACGAATCATTATCACAGTATATTTTCCATTCATAATGTTCTGTTTATCTAATTCGTTCTAGTATAAAAAGTTCATTCATATTTAGACTGCAAGAGGATCCTCCTGATGGTGTAAGTGCAGCTCCATCGGAAGATAACATCATGAATTGGATTGCTGTCATTTTTGGGTATGATATTCCTTAATGATAAGCATATCCAAATGCTTTAGTCCTCAAGATACTGCTTACCAAGATGGCACATTCAAACTTTTGATGGAGTTTACTGAAGAATATCCTAATAAACCACCTCGTGTCAAATTTACTACTAAGATTTTCCATCCTAATGTGTATAATGATGGCGGAATATGCTTAGATATTTTACAAAATCGTTGGACACCCACATATGATGTGTCATCTATACTTACATCTATTCAGGTAAGTATGCTTACTTTTTTCGATTTAGGACATCATCAAATGATTGTAATGAATTATTGTCATCCTAGGTCATAATCATGCATACTCTTTTTGTGTGATGATAAAATTAAATTATTATTTTTTCATATTTGTTTTGGTGCTTAATGTTCATAATTTTAAGTCCTAATGATGGAATGGTTTAGGCATCTTTAAATAATAAGCTTATTTCAAAATCTTTCTCGAATCAAAGAATCTACAATCTACGTGTATATTTACTATTAGTGGTGATGTTCGAACGGATTTTCAGGACACTCCTGAGCCAGGAAGTAAACTTGTTTCTCAGTATATACTGCTGAAACAGTTTGCCACCACTGTCAACCAACTCTCTGTTCTGGTGGATTGCTAATAGATCTGCAATGCCCAATCTATCTAATGTTGTCTGCAAACTGCTCTCAATATCAGCAACTAGTATTCCATCTAAATGAGTTTTTAATTTTTGCTCCAGCCTGGTTTCATAGATAAGCAGGCCTACCTGAATTCTTGGATTTAGGTTCTTGTGGTTATAGATATGCTTTGTTATTACAGTCCAAATTATTCGAAGAATGTAAACAAGGACATTGGTGATAAAACCTTAATTATCCATTCAAATGTTCGAACGGCAAATATATTTCAAACATCAGCACTCTTTCCTTTTGACTCGCAAACTTTTAATTTCAAAAATTGAATCCACATAAATAAGCATGTTTATTTTTAAAATTCAGATGTAGTACTTTTTTCTCTCTCACTATGTGCTTAAATTATAACTCCTGAATTTTAGTCGCTGCTTGATGAGCCAAATCCTAACAGTCCTGCAAACAGCGTGGCAGCACAATTATACGTCGAAAATCGCCGTGAATACCACAAAAAAGTCAAGGCAATAGTAGAGGCCAGCTGGTTGACGCAGTTAGACGAAACGAAATACGAAGATAGAAATACTGAATAAATTGATTTTAAATAGATTTAGCTGAACTTTTAGCTTTAAGTTTTTGCAAGTGTCGCTTTTTCTGTACATTGTGATTAAAAAATGTGTACTAAATTTTAATGTACAAGCTTTTTAATTAGAAATCCCATGTTTAATAAAAAATTATGTTTTATTTCAATCACAATTTTAATTATGTTCAATAGTCCATCTCTATAAAAATAACCTGAAATTTCGAAGCAAATTTAGTGGCAAATATACAAAGTTATTCTACATTTTAAACATTTATGAATTTAATGTTATACAATTTAGCTGTCTCTACATAATTCTGTGACGTTCTGATTAAAAAAAGAAACAGTCATTATATTAAAACAGCTATGTTCTCAAAATGATATTTACATTTGAGCTGGTATAAATCCCAAGCAAGTAAATAGACGTAATATAGATATAATAGATAACCAACATCCTGTTCTAAAGAAGAAGCTGGGAAATATTTGTAGAATGTATTTGGGTATACGGAACAGCGAAAGAGTATCTTCAGCTAGCAAATCTCTAACGTAGGAAAAGTCCTTAATTAATCATTTTTCGTAGATTATTTCAAGTAGATAAACCAGCAATTATATATTTATAGGTTTGAGACGCAATAGACTTAATATTGACATTTTGAAACTGGCAATTTCCCTGAATAGCTTTAAAAATATACAAATAAATACAAAGCAAAAATACGATGCAATAAGTCTACCAGACTAGGGATAAACTACTATGAGACATCAAGTATGGTTTGTTGAATAAGTATTATTGTGGAATTTGTATCCTAGCGATGATTGATCTGAAATATACTTTTGCTTAAAATAAATTTCAATTTGCTTTTTGAAAATGTTTAGTTTTTCAATGTTCTTTATCTCTAGGAATGAATTGCAAGTTCGAATAAAAGTGTTAATGAAGAATTCTTTCAAAACATTTTCTATACTTAATACAGGTAAAATGTTTTGATCAAGCGTTCTGTGTATGAATATAACTAGGCATTGAAGTCGTATTGTAAGGTGGTAAGTTCTTGATGCGCTTAAAAATGGCAACATTGTATTTAAAATAACAAGCTGTCTGAGAAGAGGATTTATTTGGAAATGTATTTCTTAGTGTCAGAAAAATGTTGCTTTGAAACAGTTAATGCACATCTTAATTGGATATCAGTTTTCATAAAAAAGAATCTTTTATATCAGTAAAAACATATTTGCATAATTTCGATGACCCATTATAAATGCATTGAAAAATTGAATTATCACAATACTATCATTGACACATCTTATGCCTATAGCCAAATTTCGAGCTATTGCGTTAATGTGTAATACAAATTATGCTTCGAGTCAAAAGTTACTGATAAATCCGAAATTAATATTACTGAGATTAATTTTAATGGCTCAAAATACAAAATTCCGTTTTTTACCTTCATTTATGAGCAATCTGTGCATCCTGAAATTCGTGTATAATTTGTGGCAATATGATGCAATATATTCAATTGCCACATGCATGGATTTATTATCGTTGAATATCTAGGCATCATCGTCGATCAGTTGTCGTATGTATCCGAAACTGATTATTTTGTATGCATTCATTAAATATATAATTTAAGGGATTGGCAATTATATCTGCAGCGATTTTAAATTTCCATTTGATTTATTGGGCTTGTTTATTAATTGCTTTTTTAGCGGGAACCCTCCCTCCCTCCCTAATCAAAGTTTAAATTTCAAAAAAAAATATCGAAATTCCTTTTCGGTCATAAAAGTATTGGTAAGATATCTTGACCATATTTAATATAACTATTAGCATTTTTAACCTTAATAAGAACATGCAGATATATTTCAGCTTAAAAAACAGACTTGTCAACGAGCCGAGCCATTATCGAGTAGAGTATTGGATATACAACGAGCCGTTTTTAAGCAAACCAAATTTATAGTGCTGCTTGTTAATTTTGCAGATTTTTCTTATTTTTTATTGATGCACAAAGTAAATTTCCGTGCTTTGTACATTTTTGTATTAAATAATAGGAAGAGCAATGGAAAAAATTCTGAGAGCGCAATATTTTTAAAGAATATATCGAGCTGAAGCGAGCGTCAATGAAAGAGTTTATGTGGTGAGCGGAACTTACTCAAAATTTAGACGAGCCGAGCTTAGAAATTACGGCTCGTTGACAAATCTGTTACAAAGTCATCGTTAGTTTTACAAATTTTTCCCTCTAAATTTACTAGATTTTACAATAATAATTATAATTTTTTAAATTTTAAAACGTGGCCAGTTTTATTTATTAATATAGTCTTTTTTTGTGTTCAAAGTTGGTTGCCAGAATTTTATACAAATGGTTTCAATAATTTTAAATTCCTTGATCTGGAGGTTTGATGTAATATTTTTGTTTCAAAATTTAGTCAACACCTAATTAGATGATCAGATATATTAGAACTGTTCTCATATTTTTTAATTCTTCTTGATAGGTGTCTACTAGAAAAACCAATATAATCTTCACCACAAGTGCATATTATTTGACTTATTGGTTTCTTCAGTTGTAGATTTCAACTGCAATTTCGTTCTTAGTTTATTTCAGTGTGAAGTCCTCTATATTCGATCTTAAAACAATGTTCATAATTAGTTTGAGTGTTTTTTGATCTTTTGTTCTTAATTAAAATGGCTTCTAATGATTTAATGTATCGATCTATGAAATAGTTTGGACATTCATTCTTCTTTAATTCGTTCTTAAGTTTTCCCATTTCTTGATTAATTGTTCTATATGTGCTGCAATTGTCAAATATTCGATGAATGCATCCTTTAATTAATGATATTTTGTAATTTAAAGGCGTATTTGAGTTGTAGTTCTATAACAATCCTGTGTCTGTTGGTTTATTATAGATTCCAGTTTCAAATTTGTTATCTTTTCTAATTATTTGTACATTCAATCTCCTTTGTAAACTGAATATTCTTGTCAATTAAATTCAATTTTGTAATTATGTTTTCTGATGTTTCTTCATCTTTTACTAATGCAAATACATCATACACATAGCGTTGATAATAAATGAAGTGGATGTCTGATGTTGTAAATTTGTTCTCAATTGTAGTTAAAAATATATTTGCAAGAGTAGAACATAACGGATTTCCCACGGCTAAACATCTTTTTGACGATAATATTTGCATTTTAGTTAACATTGGCATGCAATGAATATCCTACTATAAATAAAGTATTTTTCTTTAGATGTATTGACAAGCATGGTTGCCGCCAATAAATGGGATGTGCCAAAAGCTGCTGTAAATCAGTTGGACTCGAAACTTAGTCGCAAATCACAAAAATCTTTTGTTCTAAAAACTTCTTTTTGGATAAAACATTGTTTATTTTTGTTTGACAATCGATTATTTATTTTAATTTATTGTACTACATAAATTAGAAGCATTAGTTATCTTATTAAAATTAATTTAGATATAAAGCTCTATAAAACATTGTTATCTTAGTAATCTTATTAGTAGTCTGTACGATCTTGCAATTACAGTCTATTCTTATTAAGTGCACTATTAGTAATCTTACTAAGACTAGCAAAATTCGAATCTTAGTTACAGGTGTATACCATTTACATCATAACATACTTTTCCGCTATACAATACGTATATGATAAATTTTATGTTCATTTAGGGTTAGTACGCTGTCTTATCACCAAATACTGACATAATTGAAATATTAATTCCATTTAAAATTAAGAAACTAATTTTTTCTACCATGTATCTCTGCAATGTTTCAACGGAATTTCAATGACTCAATTACCAGGCAAAGATTCTACATTTTGCTAATTTTGACAATTATTCCCTATTATTGCAACAATTATTTTACTATAATTAAAGTCTAACCGCAAATACATATGTATATTTAATGAAGAACAGAATAGTTTCAATGTTAATTTTTTACTTTAATGCTAAATAGACCGCATCTAAACTAAATTCGCCATAGCCCAAGCTAGTAATTGTAATTGTTTTTGTAAATATTATTTTTGTATGTGTTTTGTTCCTTTATTTCTATTGTTTAACGTTATTTAGAGTTGTAAACAGTGTTTTATATTGTAAAAAGCAAATCTAAATATAGATATTTCATTTCATTTTAATTTAGCGTGACCAAGTACAAATGACAATTTATGAAGCGGTCTTTACAAGTATCTCCACAGCCTATCCGTTTGAAAGCTCACACTTTTTAGGTCTCTAATCACGTTTTGCTCCCCCACATTACCATTCCATACTTCTGAACAGTATAGGGAAAAACTTATATTAGGGCTCTTTAAATGAAAAGTCAGTAGACACTATCTATCCTAGGGCTGTGACATCTTTAGCTGATGTGGTGATTTTATCGTCAAAATTTGTATTAATTGAGAAAACTTTTTTATAATTAATATTTAAACTCGAAAATTGACCTTTGGAATGCCTTACTTGCAGAAATAATACGATTAAAAAATAGAATAGAATTTAAAGGTAAAGTCAATGATTATCTCCTTCAAAAAACCACAAACTGGCAATTTATCATGGAAAGCCATTCAATTATATAAAAACATTATTAATTCGAAATAAAATGGATATATTTTGTCTGTGCATTGTGCGATGCGTTTTTGTATTATTTAATGACGTACGCATCCATTGTTTTTAAGTGTAGTACTAGCTGCTTTGTTGGGGGTGATTAACACACACTAATGTATTACAAATGCACCATCATTCTTCTTTGCAAATTAATTACATTTCAAATAAAGTGTAATTTGGGGGTTGTTACTGCAGCTAGATATTCGCGATCCGCTCGATATTCAAATACAAGGAGAATTTAGAAAAAATTTGAATTTACAAATTATAACTTTAATAAATAAAAACGAATGCGGTAATTATTTGTAAGTTAATATGAGCTTGTAATAATTCAAATTGCTAATCGCTATAAAAGTGACAGGAGACCAATACTTAGAATTTGCACGAAAATGTTGATCATATATTTATGCATGAACGATTTTAAAACACAGTGAATATAAATAGGGTTGGGACAAAGATTATTTATTTCCGAAATTCCCTAAAAGCTGAGTTTCATCTCAGGCGAAAGTTAATGCAGAATTCAAATTTGGCAAAAAAATTTTTCATGTGACGTCATCATCAATTCGAATTTTTGCTTTATGATGTCACTACCAAAAAGTCACGATATTTGCATCAAAATTTCGATACTGACCTATATGTAGTTCAGATAGTCAGCCAAGCCCAAAAATTAAGGACAAATTACATTAGTTTCATTCGTTTAAGCGATGTCCGATTCAAATTAAGATTACTTTGTGACGTCATCATTAAATAATGATTTCAGATTGTCTAAATAGGTCAAACAGTGTTTTATGAATCTCTCAGTCATTCCTTCTTGAAAACATATTATCGCAATACATTGAAATATGTATGATATAATATATAATATCATAAGTACTAAAATCAGAAATACTGATAGAATTCATGACTGTATTACTGTATTTAATATTGATATTGTACTGGTTGATTTCTTAGCTAAGACGTTGGCGCTGAAGAGGAAGCAATAATTCAAACAGAAGAAACATAATCAGCTCAATCAGATACTAGATACTTGTAAAAAACATGGTAGGCCAGTCATCAAATGAACCATTGGTGTATTAGCTGATCTGCACAGCGAACAGTTACTGGCTGAAGTGAATTATCTACGTATGTCTGTGGCACCTGGTATTCGCAAAAAACGGCCGAGTTGGTGTACCCAGTGTAAAATACAAATACCAAACCTTCAATGATGCCAAGCTTCAATCAGAGATTCAGAATGTAGTAAAACCCACTGGCAGAGTAAGTAAGGACGTTGATGCACTTCTGAAGATGGTTCTATCTTAATGAAATTCACTATGGTTGGACAACTAGAAACCAGATGTAGGAGTTGGTTTACATCCTGTATGGTGAAACATTTCTACTACCAGGCTGAATAACTCATGGTATTTACGATATATCTCTAAATTCTTCATAAGAAAACAGTTGTGATATATGTTTGTATTGATTTATTTCTACCTATATTGAACTATATGTCGATGGCTCTATATGAGAACATATGAATTTTACATCTGTTTGAGTTTATTTATTTGCATATTGAACTATCAGTCATCAATAGCTCTATACGAGAACCTAGTAGTGATGTATATTTTACATATGTTTGAATTTGATCTATAATCAGTAACATTAAACGGTCAAGATGACAAAATAATGGGCATGTTTCGTATTTTGGATGATTTTTTGGTTAAACTTCATAATGACGTCACAAATATGAATATTATTGAATAAAATATTATTCAAGGGATGGTCACTTATAAAGTGTGCCAATATTTTATAATTCCATTGAATATGTCCTAATTATACCCATTAATTGTCACTTTTCCGTCAAATGACGTCATTAACGTAAGTGAGGTTACTAAATGGCAAATTCCGAACTTAAGATGACGTCAGAGGTTACAAATTTTTATATTTTCGAATTCTTCGTCAAATTTCGTCTGACAAGAAGGTCGGCAAATTTCATTGACCCCGATTGTTCCAACCCTAATATAAATTATAAGTAACAAGATTAGTGAATTCAATATTTAATGCTGATAATACTGGGCAGTTGTTATTACATAATACATGCATCTATAATTCTAAGTATTGGTTCGTTGACACTCTTAGAGTAATTATCAATTTAAAACACTACAAACAATGTATATTGATGTTTGTAAATGTTTTGGCATTGAAATAATTGATATGGGAGAAAATGATATGGAATCGTTATAGGTTTTGTTAACGTATCATATAACCCCCAGGTCGCAATACACAAATTTTGAAGTATTTATCACTATCTTGTAATGAATTCCAAAAAATTTATAGTAATGTTCCTGTCATGCTTATGTCAAGGAAACGATTGCCAGCTATACGTACGGAGATTTTTTCGAGATTTAAGCAGGAAATTTCACATCGAATTTACTAAAAGAATGGACGTAGAAGAATTTACAAGATTCACGATGGATGCTGAAAATTTCGTTGGAAATCTTGCAAACTTTGAACGTAGTATATTTCAAATATTTCAAGACGTGTTTCCACTAAAATCTGTTTGGATAAGTGACAGAGATCCAGAATGGGTTGCACCAAAAATTTAATATATGATGAATCAAAAACAAAAATTTGCAAGTAAGCATCAATTTGCTAAAGCAGCGGCATTTTCTACAAGGATAAGACAAATGAAACTATATAATATTGAACAATTAGGTTCAAAGGATTGGTGGAGGAAAATTGATGCAATTTCAAACAGAAATTATTCTGACCGCAAGATTAATGTTGATGGTTTCGAATGTGAAGAGCTAAATTTAGCTTTACCATCAAGATCGCAACGTCATCCACAATATCAATATGTCATTCTTTAGACGATATCAATGTAGGCAATATGCTCCTCGACTTTTCAAAAGGCTTTGATACAATTGATCAGAGAGTGCAGCATCAATATTTTGTAATTTCATTGAATCGCCACATATTTGCTCCTGGTTATATTCTTTTACAAAAGATCGTTCTTAGCAATTACTATTCAAAGGAAAACATGTCGTTCAATTCCTATTTCAATGGGATCCTCACAATGAACTGTAGGTGGACCAAATGTTTATTTCATTTCTAGTGATTTGCTGCGTTCTTCTGAACCAGAATGTGGAATATTGAAATATTCAGATGATTCAACTATTGTAGCTCCATGCTTTAAAAAACCTAATGCCACTAAAAAATCTGCATTGAAGGAAACAGAAGCATTTGTAAATTTATGGCGCAGACTCAACAGTACTAAAAAGAATAAATAGGTTTTTCTGCAGAAGCTATGATGCCGGGTACTGTGAAAATTTGTATGACGCATTCCAGATAAGAGAAAAAGAAGACATGAGACTGGCTGAGAATATTCTTAATAATCCAATGCATTCTATGCATGCATATTTTTCAAAGACCATATATGGTACTGATTGTATACTAAAAGAAAATACTAAATATCAAATGCCTTTAGTTAGAACAGAAACATTGAAAAATGTGTTTGCCCATAGAGTAAAGAAAGAGATTTATCCTAAATTAAGTAGTTTTGTATAACTTGTGGCACAGCTTGTACTTAGCTAGTGCATATTAAATATTTTTAATATTTAATGTTAATATGTGTGTGTGTATTCCCCTACTCCTCTTAGGGAAACTGACGTAGACCAACAAAACTGTGCATACAGATACTAGAAGCGAGTGGGAAGATTGTGATATACTTTCAAAAAAATCGAATCACGTCTTCACCCATTTTTTAGGAAATAAAAAATTTGCACTGAATGTATCTTTCTTGTGATTCTAGAGAATTTAATTTTTTCCTGATTTTCAGGCTCGACTCGACTTTAACAGACCCTGGCTTGCAGTAGTCTAATTCATGGTTGCCCATCAAAGTAATAAATTGTTATTTTAAAAGTTTTATAAATTTTGCTTGTGTTTGAACATCGAGTTGATTGCGAATATCGAGATGCAGGCACAATCCAGTTATTTGTGTAGATTAGGGCTGTCGCGATTAATCGATTTATCAATCGGTGAAATTTTAATCAATTAGGATTTTGATAATCGATTAATCGTTATTCTGTGAGCAGTTTGTCGTGCTTGCGTAAATCTATAATTTGTCGACAGCCAATGGCATTTCAGATGTAATTGTTGTGACTCATTCCCCTGGATGCTGGCAATCCATATAAGACCATTTTAGAATGCAAATCAATATTCTTTAAAAGCAATTAGTAATTTTTGTTAAAGAATAAATTTGAAGTATACTTCTATTACTAATTGCAATTCAATCGCGTCAAGTGTCTCTGTTGAAAGACTTCATTGCCTGCGGTTGATCATCAATACTATAATGGCATGGCGGCTTGAAGAAAATTATTTGAAAATGTGAAAAATGGCTTTCCTCTTAAGAGAACACCAGGCTGTCCATGATTAAATTACCCCAATAATTTTTTTTAAGATCTGTAATGATTTCCCAACTCCCAAGAAATATTTCAAGCGCTCATAGTTCTGAAAAAACATCACAATCGAGCAGTGTCTGAACTTTCATTTACGACTTAAAATTCTGATTTGTTGTTAACCTTGCAAACGTCATGATCTGTGAAACAACCAGAACTCCATTTACCCGAAAATGTACTTTAAGAACGTTTGCCGACGTAAAATTTCCTGTAAATAGATTTTTTCTGAGAAGTACATTTACGGCACAAAATTCCCAGTAAACGTGAATTGCCGGCATTTTTGTACTGGCTACAACCAACATGAATCACATTTTCCGGCACAAAAATTAAGGAAATTTATGCTACCAAGTACGCGATGTATAGTTGCCAGCAATAATGAATTTAGAGTATTTCTGCCGGAACATATGATTTAGATATACTAGCCATTAGAAACCTGCATAAATGATTTTAAAAAAACTTTGTAACATTGAGCTAATGCTGAAAACTATACATATATATATATATATATATACATATATATATAAAGTTATGAAGTTTCTATAGCATATTTCGCCCTTGCTGGAAAACCATATTTTTTTCAAAAAAATTTCTTTACTAAATTTGATAAACTGTCTGGACTACATATTTGGTAAAATCATCTATGGAGGTTTCTAATATCTAATACATAAATACATTGATCGGCAGTTTGTGGCCGCAGAACTACTCCAAATTCATTTTCCGGCGCCTAGTACCTGCAGCTGTACGCTTGTTGCCTTTTCTGTATTCATTTTTCATTAATCGCGAATAATTGAGTTTTTCAAATATATAAAAAATTTGAAATTGCATTTCATAAAGCATGAAGGATTTTTAAAATAGTAACTCTGAGGTGGGGGACGTTCCGTCAGTTTCCCTCATTCTGGTTAGGCGTCTCGATCTATGCTTTACTAAGGTTCAATTGGATGATTGTAGTGGATTTATGCAGTGACTTTCAGAGAACATCTTATACAACCTCTTGAATTTAAAATATTTTGATCATTAACTAACTTCAATAGATGTAATCGATTTACTATTAGAGTGAATGTATCAAGCAAGGAAGAAAATTACAAGGAGATACACTTAAAAGTTAACATGCTGATAAATTCGGTATCAAAATTTAATTGAAATAATTTCTCAGTTAGTACACGCAGTATTTTTATTTTCGTTTTAGACTGTTTGAATGTACTTGACTGTTTTACAAATGAATATTTAGTCTGCATAAAATCAATATTTTGATCAAATCCTTCTAGGGCTGGGCGTCGGATTTTCAGTGTCTTTTGTGCCATATGGCAAGTGCAATTTTTAAACTATTATTGATTTTTTTATCAAAAAAATGCGTAAAGAATTTATCAAGGAAATTATAGGGTTTACTCCATGAAAAAATTCAATTTACACTTAACTTGCGGTTATTTGTTTTGAAATTACTTTGCGAATTGGTTTCTAAATTTCTAAAGGCGGAATCAATAATAGAAAACTAAATTCCATTTTTAAATTGCAAATAATGCATACATAAAAAATTGTGCTAAGTAATGATTTTTCAATTACCACTAGGTACATGCATTACACACGATTTTGCTGGTGAAAAATAATTCATTCTTTGTATCAAAAAATAAAATTGATTTACCAGGAGAAAATCATCCACTAAATACACACAAACGAGTGTTCATTTGCACACATTTGGAAAGACTAGAGATATAAACAAATCAACAGCCTTTCTCAAACATTTTTGAAATTTTTATATGCTTCTGTTGCAATTCACGTAAAATCAAATATAGTTTAAGTTTCCATCTTTAATATAATTTGTTGAATTGTTCTCAATAAAATTTGTATTGTGTAAATCTATACAATATATACAGAATAATAATTTACAAATTCAAACGATTTCCTCAATTTCTTTATTAATGCACTCAAGAGTCAATGCTTTGCGATTGGGAATGTGATTATTGAATTGTGTGTTTCCAACTACATTTCCGTTTAGTGAACTTGGTGTCAATGTTTGGTATTGGGGTGGTGGCATGCCTCGAGAAAAAGGTGAACGCCCTCTAAAATTTAATAAACACTGTAAAATTTAGAAAATTTATTGTAAATAAAACGTTCGAACTGATTCTAAACCATTGATTACATTATAAATTATTATATAAAAAGTGATTTTAACTTAATACTTTTCGCCAATTCAACGCAATTTTTCATTTTCAAATTTTATTGACAACTTTTTCCTGGAGAGCAAATTTGGGAGCGAGCAAAGGCTAGAATAAACATAGCTGTAAAATAGGTTGGGTCGGGTTTGAGTTGGGTATAATGGTGTTGAGATATTCAATGTTCAGATCTGATTGAAATCGTGTTGAAATTGAAGATATAAATTTTCTAAATATATATTATAGTTTATGTTTAGACAAAATTCATTTTGTAAGGTGAATATTGCGAGATTTCCGGTGCAATTGCGNAACATTTTTGAAATTTTTATATGCTTCTGTTGCAATTCACGTAAAATCAAATATAGTTTAAGTTTCCATCTTTAATATAATTTGTTGAATTGTTCTCAATAAAATTTGTATTGTGTAAATCTATACAATATATACAGAATAATAATTTACAAATTCAAACGATTTCCTCAATTTCTTTATTAATGCACTCAAGAGTCAATGCTTTGCGATTGGGAATGTGATTATTGAATTGTGTGTTTCCAACTACATTTCCGTTTAGTGAACTTGGTGTCAATGTTTGGTATTGGGGTGGTGGCATGCCTCGAGAAAAAGGTGAACGCCCTCTAAAATTTAATAAACACTGTAAAATTTAGAAAATTTATTGTAAATAAAACGTTCGAACTGATTCTAAACCATTGATTACATTATAAATTATTATATAAAAAGTGATTTTAACTTAATACTTTTCGCCAATTCAACGCAATTTTTCATTTTCAAATTTTATTGACAACTTTTTCCTGGAGAGCAAATTTGGGAGCGAGCAAAGGCTAGAATAAACATAGCTGTAAAATAGGTTGGGTCGGGTTTGAGTTGGGTATAATGGTGTTGAGATATTCAATGTTCAGATCTGATTGAAATCGTGTTGAAATTGAAGATGTAAATTTTCTAAATATATATTATAGTTTATGTTTAGACAAAATTCATTTTGTAAGGTGAATATTGCGAGATTTCCGGTGCAATCAAAAATTGCGACCTGTTTTTTCAGCCCAAGCATCAAGCGCAAGCAGAATGTAATTGTTCCTCATTTGAACTGACGGTCACGTGGGAATGGCTATCGCGCCACCATGTCAAAGTTGAAGATGGGCTTAGTGATCAAACACACACCCCACTCAAATCCAATTGGGTTAGAAGCAAACACAACTCCAAACTCAGATTAATTTAGTTATATTTTTTTTCTTTTCTTATTGAAGAGAAAAAAATCAATTTGCCATAATCCATTAAGTACATTTTCCGTTGGTTGAGACGTTAGTAAACAAACAAAATATATTCAGAGCAAACACTGGCCACATGAAGTAATCTTCTGGATAATATAATAATTTCAAATTTCCAATGAAATAATCACTGCAAAGCTATTGCTAAGATCAACATTTATAGATGGAAATGATAAAACGAGCTATGAAGAACCATTTTGCAGTTTATTTTTCAAAGTGACTATGCATCTACACTTTAGTAAAGTATATGGCTTTGCGGTGTTAAGAAATTTTTGGATCCAGTCTCATTACCAGTCCCGAGTATTCGGAACCTAGATAACCCCAACATCTTAGAGGGCTCTGGGATAGGTCAGGGGCCAACCTTGCTCTGTCAAACTAGTTTTTTTGGTTGCAGTTAACGCTCACTACACTATCACCGTTAGTAGCCTTGATTGGTCAAAGTGGGAGATGCACAACCCCACTCAGCTGATCAAACTTAACGCAGATCTATTCTGATGACTAAGCCGGCCTTAGTAGTCACACTTCAAGAGGTAAAGGTTCGGAAGCAGTTCATGTCTTAACAACTGTTCAGTTTGTCAACTGCTACATTAACCCCTAAATTTTTTCAGGATATCTATCAATAGAATTTGACTGCTTGACATTATGATAGACGCCAATTTGCAAGACTAGTTGTAGTTGGAAACAAATATCCCGGGTTGGATCAAATTGAACTAGATTCACATAAAATTTGGACCTGGTTTTTTATATATTCAAGAAGAAGCGACTTATAAAGATTGTTAAATTTATGGCGAAATTTCGGGAATTTTTGGATTCAGATTGGTTTTGTTCTGATGCGATTTCAGTGTTAGGTCGAAGTTTATTATAAGTTTCCAATTATTTCTTGTGATAAACCGTCTCATGTTAGAACTAAATAATACTACGTGCCTATGTGTTAGGCCTCCTATTTTTGCAATTAATTTGAAATCCAACCTGTAGTTATCCCATAATTCAGCTACGAGTTCTGAAACTATAATGCTGTTGGTGTTTTTTGCTAGAAGTCGAATGAGAAATACTCCATCTGGTCTTAAGTACATGCTCACAAAACGCTTAATCATTTTCCGATCTTCTTCTGTCCTAAAATCGGGTTGAATAATTTACCCTTAATTAGGGATTTGGAAAATCATTAAAATTTCACACAAAATGGTTACCGATAGCGTTCCATAAACCGCAAATGTTTCTTGATGTAGCCATCCCAATCTGATAGACACACTATTCTAAACATCCACTCCATCAAATTAATTAATGTGACAATGCTCACAAAGATCAACCAAAACCAGACGAAGAGGTAGATTTTCTCATTAAACAGGTTGATGCTCAGAACACATTGAACTGTGTGCGATTGAATGCTACCTAAAAATTCTCATTGAACCATAATTAAAGTTTGTCTTCTAATTAATTTTCCCTATTTAATGCTTTTTCTAAACGCTTCTTCAATTGAAAATACAAAAATATTTGTTTTTTATCTACTAGGAAACTGAACTTGGTATGCACGGGGATTTCAATGGGCTGTATTAGATATTTATAAATGAATAAATTTTAAACAAACCATCTGTTGTGTTTTTAATATTTTAGGAACGAAATAAGTAATAAATGTGATCATCATACATTGGTAAAAAGATTTTTATTCACAATTTTAGCATATGACACTCCTTAATTAAGCATTTAATATTATAAGTACATTCAAAGATGGTAGCACCTAATGGAAAAAGAGTGTATAAAATCACAACAAAATCGAGTCCATTATTGTAGGTGTATAGATGTTGGCTTCAAACAAAAAATCACTTAGGTCCTACACACTTTTGTTAAAACAATGCTACATGACAAATCTTCAAAAAAATTAAACAGGAAAAAAAATGGGAAAAATACGAGTACAGAAATGAAAACGAGATGCTCACCTTAAATTCAACAAAAAAATAAGTCTTGAAAGGTCTTTAAAAAATATTTTTTTGTGGAAAGCATGAATTTCATGCTAATGTGTATATTATACGTAATTTGGATGATGTATTTATGTTTAACATGTTGCTTGACGTCATGTTCAGTGTTGCTATAGCAACAATTTGCTCATAAATTAGAGTGATGAACCTGGCCTCTTCCATTCAACGACGTTTTGTTCAATACTATTTTCTTTTTCAACTATTTCAATTTTAGATTATTGTACCATAATGCTATACACCTACTTATCAATGAGAATAATACACAACATAAATATTTATTAAGGTACACATATAAATGATCACAAAATCTATTATTACAATATTCCGTCTTCTGCTTAAATACCTTTCTTAAAATTAACAATTTACAAGCGCAGATATTGAAAACCAACTCAATTTCTTGCACTTAAAATATGGGATTTTGTTTTGGAAGATTAGATCATGAGAAGAATTTTGGTAGCACCAAATATTTCAAATTTGATAAGCTTATTGAGATTTTAGTCTGAACAATTTTAGAGAACTTCTGCTTCGAAAATTCAGCAATATCCAGTTTACAAATCCATCTAGTGAAATTAAGTTGTCATAATTTACAGCGTGCAATGAAATCTTTTTTGTATTTATCATTAAAAACTGACAAACAATCCAAGAGCACTTAAATTTTTATAGAGCCATACCTTCGGTATAGCAAGAACTTATACTACAAAACCGTAGCTTGACAAACCAATTGGGCATTCAATTTTACTTTACTGTCAAATAAAGGTTTCTTAAATAAATGTGCCATTTCTGTCAAAATAGGATCGTTATTTTGAGAACCAGTATGATAACATCAACAGCAGTGTTCTTGTTTAGACAACAATGTCAGCAAAACATTGCATTTAATTATTCCTCATCACAGACTAGGTAAATTATAATGTTTTAAGAGCACATGTTTCTATAAAGAATTGTGTTATTCTCTGAAGTAACGAAGTCCATAAGGGTTTTTAGTGACAATCCTGGAAGCATTTTATTGCTAATACATGTTGTTGCCATGAACACTAAGAGTAGATTTCAGGGAATTTAATATTGAAACATTTTCTTTAAATGCAGATTTTAAATTTCAAAACTCTATTGTACAAGGTGACACAAAAAACGTTCATCACTTAAACTTGAATAACTTTTGGAATATATGATCAATTCCATTTTAGTTTTCCGATTTAGAAAGATTAGTTTATGTTGTACAAGCATGGTTTCCCTGACCGACTGATCAGCCGCAGGTGTAACGCGGAGTTCAACGAACTTGAACGCCTCCGATTTTTATCTGTGGGGTACATTAAGCACAGAGTGTATGGCAGCAACCCCAGGATTATCCGTGATCTGAAGGAAGCGATCACAGAAGCAATAAGAGCGATTCTAAGGGAAGGATGTGGTAGGGTCATCGAGAAACTAGCCCGCCTTATCCAAGTGTGCTTGCATCGACGGGGATCTCGTTTAGAGCACATTTTGTGATACAGACTTGAAACGTTGGAGATGTTCTCTACATAGACTTAACCTAATGTGGATAACTTTTTGTTTTCATCCAAATAAAATTTTGGAATTTGTTTGATATCTATTGATGAAAGTTTGTTTTGCGTCACCCTGTATAAAGAAAAGCTTAAGCGGAAGTAATATTAAATGAGGAATATAAAACTAAATCTCACCAAGAGTTCTGATCTTAAAATCACATAGAGTCACTCGAGCAAATCTTCCATTGTTAGTCCAGTCATCACCATTCAAAATATCTTTAATGACCACAACTCCGTAAAGATGATATCCGTCACCAAGCCAGAAACTTAGCAGAAACAACTGTGCAATGGCATTCAATAGATATAATAATTTTACTATGATGTAACATATGTTAAGGTAGTTTCCATAGCGACGACTGCATACACACAATACCCGGGAAAGAAACAGACGAATACGCGCTAGAAATCCTTTTCCTATATCTCTTTGAACATCCAAATACCTACAAATTCATTAATTAACAAATAATTTTATAAATTGAGGAAACCTTCAACTCTGAGAGTTAATCAATGATTTACTCGAATAAAACAAACTTCACTTATATCAATAATCGCAATCCCTATATGGATTGTTCCAGTAAACATAAAACTGTCGTAACGACGTCGCTAAACGACATAATAATGACACCAAAACGACATTACAAAACAACGTCTTTTCACAATAAAATAACAAATTATCAATAAAAATGCAGTTTTTAAGAAATTTTCTTCAAATTGTCATAATACTAAAATTATTCCTATTTTTAAATATTTTTTGCTAGACGGAATTATGCACCTCCACTAATCCGCACTATAAACGCCATTCAAACAATTCAAAGTCCATTAAACCCAAATACACCACAAAAACGACGTCGTTACGACAGTTCTATGTTTACTGGGGTGAAAGTTTACTGCTGAACATCATGAGAGTTTTTTGGTAAGATATAAAAGCTATATTAATAATTAACTTTAACTTCTGCAATATTTTCCTGCTATTCAGGTATATTAGAAAATTGAATGTTGGAAAAAGTAATCCTTACTACATGTATTTCGCTTTCTGTATGCAGCCCGCGAAGTTCGTTATGAAGTGCAGTGTGCAACGTCAGAATTTGTGAATTTTTTGAAGAAAGCATCGTAGATTTTAAGAATTCCTGGGAGGTTGTTTACCAAATTTTGATATTGATTTAAAGTCCAAACAGTTCATGCTCAATTTGTGAACTATAAAAGCTTGAAATAGCATTCACAGAATCCCGACGGGTGTACATGTATATTCCCATATCAATCCTTCAAAGCCATCCAAGGCTTGTTCCCATTCTACAGGCTTGCCGTAGGATGACATCCTTCAACACACAACCCCGCCACGCCACAAGTTCCACACCACACAAAAAATTAAAAAAATTACCCCACAAATCCGCACAGCAAAATTTTTGACAAAATTGTGAAGTACAAAGCATTTGTAGACACTTAAGATTTTACGTATATTTAATTATGCAACCAAGTTATACTAAAATCTTAAAAATTAACCACTATTCTCTCAATAGTTATATTCAGTAACTTTGTTTTTATAAGTTTGTGATTTCATACTATTAAAATCTCTTAATGATTCATTGAAAATCATAGCCTCACCCGAATTCAAATTGCAATGAGAAATTTTTTTATACATCTTTCACCTAATCGTATGCAGCCATTATTAAGCCTGACTTATAAATTATACTTCTCGTTTTTCGGAAGCTGTACCTAATAAACGGTGCTCTACAGCTTTTGTCCATAATCGATAAGTCACCTTTAAATAAGAGGTCATGAAAGAGTTCAACCAAGGCAGCATGTTGTACACATGACATGGTATGAGCTTGTAGGATTTTTTTTTGAAGATGGCATTCCCATGGTTCTGGACCTGGTTCCAGAACACTAAAATTTATACAACACCATTATAATAATTTAAAAACATCTATTTAAATGAATCCCAACAATTAATTCATTGATCAATTTAATTTCAACACTCAAATCCACGTTGATTTTAAATTTAACATAATTGGGACAAAATGAATATTTATGCACGGAGGCATTTGCTACCTAAAATGCAATGTTCTAGGTTGGTATTGTTCCTGACATTTTAACATTGTGAATCACAAAAAACTAAAATATATTTGAATTCTTACTCTATATGTCACATAGAATAAAATATGTGAGTAATATCATCAAATAAGAAATTAGGTCTATCTTTCAGTGTTGAAAAACAAAATAACGGAAAAAATAACATGTCGCTGCAAGATATACTCACAGCAAAATGATAAATCCAGCTACAGCATCGTGTGATACATATATATTGCAAAGTGACTGTTCAAAAAACACTATGTATAGTAATTAAGATGCAAATAAATTCAGTCAATCAATCTACCAAAAAATATTTTTAGTGAACGTTATAAACCATAACTTATATACATTTATATCTTACAGAAAATATATAAAATGTGTGGAAATTGGAAAAAATTCGCAAAAAAATAATTTATTTAATAAAAATTCGTAAAAATTCAAAATAGTGTCCCAAATTTAAACTATACTATGCCTGTTAAAATTAAAACAATTCATTTCTTTCTCAAAAATTTTTTGGATTAAGCAAGGTAGCCCTTAATATTGAAACAATTAGTCTTGACATTCTTAATCTATATTGAAGCAATCATTGTGAGGCCGGCTACAAAATTTTCTGTCCCACAAATCCCCTTAGGAATCCCCACAAGCCTAAATTTTATCTACACACCACATCACATGTGGTGTAGTGTGGTGTGATGTGGTGTGGGGATCTCCACTCAAATGGCAAGCCTACCATTCTACCAGTAGCATCTTCAGTTTCAAAGTTGAGGAACATGTCCTCCTCAGTTCCCATAACCATCACTCATACATGTACATCGCTGCCTAATGATATGGCCTGACAATAATCACAGCTGCAAGTCTATCTCCCCACATGGCTCAGTCAATATCGTTTTTTACAGTTTTATATTTTATTCTTGAAATGAAACAGAATTCTACCGAAGTACATAATGTATTATATGTCCCATTTCTGCGAAATCTTGAATTGTTAATTTATTAAATTAATACTTTTGTGTACAAGTAATTTTCTGATGATTTATTTATTTGTTATAGTATCAGCATTTGTGAATTCGATAGAAGTGAATCTAGAAATTTGCATCATTGGAGTAATAGCAAACCTGTCGTAATGCTTTGCCAAATACTGGATTGTTCGTGTCCATAAATCTGGATTCAAAACCGATTCAAATGTCGTGGCAGTCGCTACAATCTTGCCAATGTCGATCCCAGCAGACACACAAAACCCTCTCCATACAGTTCGGGGCAAATAGAATAAAAGACCCTAAATTTAAATATTACAGATTAAAAAAAACTATTACACATAGGTGTAGCCAGAGGGCGAAAGAGGCCATGCCTCTCCGCTAAATTTTTAAACTTTGAATTGCGACGTTGAGCCTTTTGTGAAAATATAGTACAGGGTGGCCCATAAGTTTGTATACAGTTAATACAAACATTTAAATAACAAGAAATAGTGAATTAAACACAGCATAAACAACAAAAATAACATAAAAAACAAACAGTATGTATTCAAAGATTAAGACAAATGTTCAAATTGCTTTCCTTCATTGGTAACGCATTTTTCAAGACGATGTTCAACACCACGACATACCTTGGAACACAGCTCTTTGTTTTCCGTGATACGATTGAATGAATCAGTTATGTATTGTTTCATTTCCGGAACAGATGTAGGCTTTCTGCCATAGACATCATCTTTGACAACACCCCATAGAAAGTAGTCCATCGGTGTTTTTTTGTTGTTTATGCTGTGTTTAATTCACTATTTCTTGTTATTTAAATGTTTGTATTAACTGTATACAAACTTATGGGCCACACTGTATAATTCCTAGAAAACTATATCATTTGTATTATTCAGTAAGCCCCAAATTTTTTCTGATTATGCCCTTCTATTCCAAGCCATTTTGTTAGAAGGTAAATTTCAGTTAAACTTAGTATTTTGTTAAAAAATAATAATGAATATTTTTGTATCATTTGAGTTTTTACACGTTGCCCAGAGGCTGATCAGGCGTAACTCAGCTGCATTTTAAATGTAAACTTGCTTCATAAATGATCTAAAATTTTATCACAAAGAGATTTTGTAACTTGATGTTGACTGGCAGACAGCTTCTGAAAATCTTGACAAGATTTTCATATCTATAGTTAGACAAACGTCTTTCACATTCTTCATATCTGTCAAATTTCATATCGTACAAGTGAGTAATCTCGACTGATAAGATTTTGATCGCTTTTGACAAATTATTTCAACCAAGAAAAATATTCAATTTTGTAAAAATGATATTTTCTAAGTAATTTACAATGAAATCACGCTGTTAAATGAGACACAACGCTTATGAGAAGATTTCGTCTCTGTCAGAATAATAAAAACCCATCTGTCGATAATTCCATATCGTCTTTTGAATTGCGAAAGTCGACGTTAATTCTTATTGATTTAAAATTAATGCAATAATATTTGTTAATGCTTTTACACAAAAGATGATGTATTGATGGATGCATTTTTTAAATTTCATCTTGGTTTTGTGACATTGCCAAAGGGCATATCTGCAACCTCTTAAACACCGTTTGTTGGAACCAAGCTCAATTTAAAAATAGATCGAACTAGATTAAGGTGTGTTTCATCCATAGTTCCAAATACTTGAATACGCTGTAGATATAGGACATAACTCCCAAAAAAATTTATAAATGTGAGTCCGATTCATGCCTTATAACTTAGGAATATCACTGAATTCTACATTTGAATTTCAAAGATATGAATATCAGAAATCTAAGTAAAATCTTTGTACTGACTAAAAATATATTTTTAAAAAAGAGCTCGTATTCTTTATTTATTACCTGGCATTGAATAGAAATGAAGTAAACAAACTATTAAAACTCATTTTTGTTACAAAATTTTGCAAAATAATTGTTTCTTTTTAGATGGAATATCCCAATTTTGAAATTTCTCATTCAATCTCAATAATGACAAAGAGATTTGATATTTTTAAAGTTTCATGTTTATGCAAGGTGAAAACACGTGCGTAGTTAAGGTTTAAGTGATACATTTATGTACTTATTTCTGAAATAAGATTGTCTTCATACGACTATTGGCGTCAATAAAAATGGAAACATTTACACATTTTCTGTTACAATTCTAACCTATCTGCCCCAAAATAGAATGATAATTTTTTCCATTAGCTTAACACGATTTAACCTGTAAAACTGCAGTCCACTACTTTAAACATACCAAATTGATCATTTATTAAATGATAGTATTGTATGAATCTAAAGTAAATCTATTTTGCAATCACAATATAATATTAGAAATGACTCTCATATTCAGTGATCATTCATTTCGAGATTTGACCTTCAAAATTCAAGATTGCAATGTTATTAAACTTTAAAATTTTTTAAATAACACGCTGTTTTATGGTTATCTAGATAACTTAAGGCCATGTTATCATACGAATAAATTTAATATATGATAACGTGTTAATTTATGAATAATTTAATGTAACTGTAAAAATACTCATAATTTCGCATAATTAAATCTTTGCTAGTTTTAATTTATTTATGTGTGTATTTTATATGTATCCACAAAATAAACTATTTGTTGAAAAAATCTTATTACTAAAAATGCGCAAGATAAAGGGATTCATAATAATTGCGCTGTTCTTGTTATGTTTAAGTTAATTTACTGACTTTTCAATTTTTACCATTAGGTTTTATAAGAATTTAAAATAGGTTATCATCTTAAAAATATATCTTCTAGTCATTTCATAAGCAAACATTTGAAAGAAATAAAAACAAAAATCATGTACAACATTTCTGCTTTTTTAGATCACATGGCCTTACCTCTGACACTTTGATGGTATCTAAATTTAATATTTAAACCTACGATGAGCTATCCTTTACAATTCCTAATCACTGATTTAGTATGACATCGAATGAA
>CABFPE010000255.1:203023-214960 GCA_900660155.1 Hofstenia miamia
AAGCCTCTATAATGTTTGATGTTTGTCACAAAAGTCTTGTATATAAATTTTCAGCAACACTATACAAAAGGCAAATGATATGAATACAAATTTTGAATTGTTAAAAAGTGTATAAAAGTATGACATGGTTCCAGCTGTATATATATATATATATATATATATATATATTTATACCTCCCGTTTCGATGTCTTTTAAAAACTTCATTATGAAGGCGTTTTCAAACATACATCCTTGAAATTTTCAAGTTAGTGTATCTTTATACTACCTACCCCCATAGTAAATATATTTAAGTTCGAATGAATACTGCGGGAGCAATGGCCAAAAAATAGTAATTTTGGGCAAAAAGTGCGATTTCCGCGAAATACCTTAGAAATTTCAGACGGTTTTTACATCTTCCATATCACTTCTGCGTTAATTCAATCATCTAACTTCGTCATGGCTTGGGCTCTGTCTACAGAAGCACTCTCAGGAAGGATATGGTACACCAATGCTTCTCTAGATTCACTTGGCATCATCAGACCTGATGGTTCAGCTTTTAGATACATCTCTCATCACTTTATGCACTTATTTCGAAAAGAGCTTCACGCAATTCTCATCGCTTTAAATGCAGCAAATCCTGGCGACACTGTTCTCACGGATGCATGGTCCCCAGCATGCGTACTCAAATCTAGCAAACTTCAAGTTGGTAGATACCTCGAGAACGTCTTGTCTACCCTATTAGTATACACGAAAGACATCATGGTCAGATGGATCGCCTCCAAGTGCAATTTTGCCGATCAACCATCCAGAGTTTTATCAAATACGTTCCCACGCTTAAATTCCCACAGCAGACTTTTTTAGTGTAATTCATCAAATTTTTTATTGCTCAATTATTATTTCCCCAAAATTTTTGTATCACAGCATTTGTAAATTTATTTTTCGATTTGTTTTGTAAAAATTTAGTTGCTTTTTGTCCGTGGAAAAATAAAAATTATATATAAAAATGTATAAAATGTATATATATATATATATATATATAGGCCTATATTGAAATTCAGCAATTTCATCATTTGTTACACAATGAAGAATCTTCAGTTAATGATTATAAGGAATAAGAGTAAATATTTTTCGATGTTTTGCAACAAAATCGTTCCTGATTCTGATGCTGATGCATTTAAACAGATGAGAAATTTAAAAAATTGAAGTATCCATTAATAATAAAACGTGTATCTGTGAATTCATATTCTCAATAAATTATGTACCACTCTGCAGGTGGGGGTGTGCGCACTCCTTATGCTTTCCTTGAATTGTAAGCGTCAAGAATTTACTGTAATTGAAGGCCAAGTAAGGAGTAAGCCAAGTTTCTATTTGAAATAAATGGTATATTATACTTAAATTTTCTTTATCCCATGTTAATTATTGGCAAGCACGATGACTTTATAGATGCTTTTAAAATATTTATGTAAAGCAGTCAAGGTCGACAGCTATATTTCTTGTATCTTGTAGAATCCAGATTAATTGTAAAAATTCTTCTATTGACATTTGTGGGGAGGCTTTGGGTTAATTTTTAACATTATCTGTAGCAGACAAACCTCAAGAACTTTGGCATTTGTATTGTTAAAGCGTTATTAATGATGGAACAACTGGAATCCCGCCTGAGTCAATAAAGCCAATTTGGTTAATTAATACCAGGTGGGAATTCAGCAGAAATCAGTTGGAGATCATGAATCAACCGACTGTTAGACGAATGTCAAGCATTTCAAAGCAATCTAATTATTCATTTGCAATGCAGCTTGAACAAATTGATCTTTTGAATGTGGATTTAAAGAAAAACACAGTTCCTTTCAAATTGGGATTCCTGCCAATTCAGGAAATTTAAGCACTATTCAAACAATTTACAAATGTAGCAGAGCATAGCAACCATCATTTTAATTGGCACTAATTTAAAACATTTCTCAAGTGCTGTAAACAGACAATAAATTATTTAGGTAGTAGATTTGATTGCGTTTTTATTATTCAAAGAAATATTTTTAGTATTAGTGAAAAATATTTAAGTTTTATGTTCAAATAGATGTAAGTTTCCAAGCTTCTACAGTTAGGCCTACAGTGGTAGTTTATTAAGCTATTGTATTGTGATGTCAGACATAAGAACAGTATTTGCTAAAGAGAAGGCTATCACTTTTTGGTCAATATTTCAATTAATTTGCATAATTTATAATATATATTTCTAAGGTAATATTCAGAGGAGAGGCTGATATTTAGGGGGATATAGTATAATGAATGCTAACAACGTGTATGTATGTATTTTTTTATAAATATATATATATATATATATATATATATTTATATTTATATATATATGTGTGTGTAAAATTATGAATAAATATTATTATTATTACATGTAGATTTACAAAAACCAGTGAACTTATCTTATTATTAATAAAAAGCCAATATATTTGTATTTTATAAATTAGTTTTTTAATATTGGAGCTGGTTATATTGCGTTTGTGGGCCATCTGTTACACTTGGGGGAGGGGCTATAGCCCCCAAGCCCCCCTCGTCACTGGTAATATTAGTAAAAAATGTTTGTATGTTTCTTAGCAGATGCAATATTGAAAATATTTCATAAACATATGTAGTTAAAATATATTTTTCTTTTGAATAAACATCAATAAGCAGAAATTACGTAACGACAAGTTGCCTATTTTCTCTCGGGGGAATTTTTTTCACAAATACTTGAACCGAGGGATGCCTTGCAAAATACACTAGTGCAAAATCTAACTGATAAAAGATGTACTTCAATGCCTTCAACCATTCATATAATAGTGAAAAATAATCAATGTTTTATATTTATACATGAAATTAGCTGTACCAAAAATATTCACCACTTATTATCACAAAAAATGTTACTGGCTTAGTTATCCTATCATATTATGTAGAGCCACCCTAGCTTTTTCATTCAAAATATTTAAGGATTGATTTTGATAAGAAATACAATGTAATGATAATTTATGGATACTTAAAGTTAGTGCATGCGGCAGGTGAAGCCATCCTTTCACATGTGAAAAGTCAATTGACTATATAACTTCATTTTTAAAAACAGGCATAGTTTATGTCAGCATTGATGTAGTTTTTTAATTCTCTAAATTTGGAAAATTTGATTACAGAGTAAACACTGAAATCCATTGAAATTGACTGGCATTCGAAAACAGCGTGAGTAAATAACTTTCCTCTTTTGGAATCACTTAGCAGATGTACTGTATCGAAGGACAAAAAGACGGGATGAATATTGTAGCAATTCATTCAAACTTTGTCCAACTCAATAATTTGCCGACTGGCCTTTTTTACATAATTTTATACAAGTATAATTCGTAACTTTCTTTGATTTACTTATAGTAAACTTTTTTATTTTTCCATGTAAAAGTTTGCACATCATAAACTAAAATATTTTACAACCTAGTTAAATATATTTTAACAATTCTTCTTGTGAAACAATAGATTTCTTAAGCCAACGGCTTTGCTGAAAGCTTTCTCTAAGTTCGAAAAAAGTGCTTAACTTGTAATGGATAAGACAACTGCGATTCTGAAATATATTGTCACTAAGGAATTTTTCTAACGTTTGTGTTTTTCTCAAAAATCATTTATGAAAAAGCTACTCTTAAATATATGTTAAGCCAAAGTGAGTAGAGCTTCAGTGACCTTGGACCACTCTAATGTCACTTGAAACATTCTTCACAAATTCATTTTAGTAAAACTATTGGTTTTGTGTTACGCACTAGAAAGCAATAGAAAGCAATTCCTATAACTTTACAATGCATAATTCTATCAGTTATTCTTAGTAAAATTAATGCTAAAAAAAATTGAATTTACTTATGAGAAAATGTTTGTCCTCCTTTAGAAAAACCCCAGCTACATCTTTGGTGCTGAGTTTGTGAATATTTTGTATAAAAAAATAACCTAAAAAATTCGTAGTATAGAACTGATAGGAAGTTACATAAATCCCTTAAAAATGGAAACTTGAAAAAATTGCTTGTTTTTCTTTTTATTGCTTGATATTATTTCTATAATTTATGCTATTACTCTATTTCCTTCCTTTTGTTTGCAAAAAAAAGAATCTAATTTGAAAAATTTTCTTTCATTGAAAGTCTTACGAATTGTGTTGTCCCAGAAAGTTCTCTGTGAGTTTTAAGTCAAGCAAAATTTAAGCATTTATCAGACTTTGAAGAATTTTTAATTAAATTAGATTTGGAAAAAATCCTACTATAATATATAATAACTACTGTATTTTAGCAAAGCATGACATCAAGTATGTATAGAGATAGTAAACGTTAATAAAAGCAACAAAGCGCCGCTTAGCAATGTCACTACAGGTGTCAAAATTATTGAATTAATTTTGTTTTGTATTCCAGCAAACAATAGGATATTGCAAATTGAAAAAACTAAATTTACTTCATCAATTTTGCTCTGCATTGGTTTTTATTTCTAGCATTTATAGAGAATGTTGTAATAAAGAATATAAAACTACATTACGTAGGAGACCTACAAAAGTTAACATCTGAGGCTGGAGAAGAATTTTGGAACATGCAATGAAGGAGAGGTAGATATAGAATGGAACATTACTAAAAATAACATTGCAGAGTAGGTCATATATTTTTTTTAGAAATTTTTCAAAAAAAATTCTAAAATTGCTTAAGTTATTCCTAAAACTTAATATTGCATTGAGGATAACACTGTAAATATTTTATTAAACAATCAATAATAAATTTCACCTAAAAATTACTTTTTGAATATAAATGTAGTACTTATAAAAAATAATTAATTTTTTTGAGAATTTGGCAAAAATTATATATATATATATATATATATATATATATATGGGGTCTAAATAGCATGACTTTTGCATTCAGCACAAGCGCTCTTCCATAGTATTTAGCAGAAACCATCTCGGCCAAAAACAATTTAGGTAAAAGTACGGCCTAATATAATTTTCATTTACGCACAAACGTGTTATCCTATTAATAGGAGTAGGTTCTGGGTGCAACCCCTCTTTTATCAGTTGGAGAAAATATTCAGTTTTTACAAATCAATTACTAAATTTCTCTGTCAACTTATATCATCTTACATTAGCGCAAGTGGGAATTCTCAGAATATCTTATTATTGCAGAATACAAAATAATACGCTACAACTTTTGCATCATGCAACAATGCAGGGCTGACTAAATTTAAAGAAAATGTTTTTTTCATTGGCTTCAATTCCGGCCCAATTTCCCAGGAAAAATTGGATAGAAGCTTAGTCCAAATCCGTCCCAAGTTTAGGCATGCCTTAATTATAGCTCTGGTATTTAGCGCCTTCTTTGAAGGTAAGCCATAATATTGCATGAAGCAATATTTAGCTATCAAACTAATAAAAATATCTGAAATCTGAGGAGACCAACAATTAGAAAATTTTCTCGTTTTAAATTTACGGTCCACGCCGGGGTTTGGGTGGTCTATGAGCAGAAAATGAAACATTGAGGTTTGTTGTTGTGAGCAATGGGTATTAAACATTTTTGTTGTCTTAAAATTAGATTTGGAAAAATTTGAAATTCTGCAAAAATTGGATTTGTGATTGACAAATACTTTCATGGACTTCAAACATTACATGGGAGCATACTAATTCGTAGTTCTTTTCATATTCAAGAATTTCCAAATTTTTAGGCCTAAAAAATTGTTTGAACACTTCGGATAACACCAGGAGGACTAGAGCTAAATTAATTGGTATTTTGTACATAAATTTTCGATTGGAAACTGTCTATATCTATGTCTAGTGTCTCTGTATTAGATAAATATGATATTGGTATTCTTACCTACGTATTGCTTGGTGCTAACTAAAATTCCCAGAACGGCGAGTAAGATTGCAGTGAAGCGGTGATTGAGCCAGTCGACCCAGTCTCCATCGGAGGCTGTTTGAACTGAAATAATGGCTTTCAAAATGTGCGCTATCATGTCAACTGTGCGAATGGCCACTAGCGAAGTGTAATCAATTGTCTTTATTGTAGAGCCAATCAGCATGCACAGCGAATCGATTAAATATTTAAAACGAAATTGGCACATTAAACAGGGAATTCCACTAGTAATTTCACATGCATAAAAATTTGATTTTTAACAATATTCTTTTTTAAACTCAAATCTTTTCAATTATTGAAATCTTTTGAAAATTTATAAATTACAAATGAATGGTTTAAATTTAAATTAATGAAAGTGACACCTGATGAAGCTACTCGTTCTAATGAAATGTTTAAACAAATGTTTATGCAAAACCTGCATAGGATTTTATCAAGGATATTATGAGATTCATTAACACTTCTAGTGGAACGCTATTCTAGGATCAAGGAAAAATTACACTTAAAGAAGTTTTAGGGGATCTCTGCCATCCCTTCACCAGTCGATACGGAAACAGACGAGATACAGAAATTTTTAAAATAAATGCATAAGCAAAGCGGAATTTAGGTTTTAGTTTACAAATTTGCATGAAACAACAAAAACCAAATTTAGGAAAATATATTGAAAAATTAAAATTGTATGTAGTAAATTTCAAGATTCCTTTTTAGTTTCTTCTAAGCTCTACGAAGAACTTGATAAAATTGCCTTAGAAGAGATTTAAAAATAAAGTTGTGTGCAAAGGCAATTAATGGCATCAGTATCTCTGCTAGGAAATGTTCTAGAAAAAAATAAAATCTATAGAGGAAATATAATCTGAACTATCACAACATAAAGAATTTTCTTCTCTTTCTCTGTTGTTTTTAACTCACGCTCCTATCTTGCACTCAGGTAGTGTATCTGCGGAAAGCAAAGTAACGTAGGTTACTTGCTATTTCTATGGGCATATTATTAGTGTTTGCGGACGGGAAAATATTGTGTGCCTTAACCGATCGATCCGCTTTGAAAGATAAAGAAGGGGCTCAATGTCCGCCATCCCGTTCTCCACTGTGCTTGAAACCCGCCCATCAATTAAATATTAACAAGTGCTCTATATTGAGTCCGATTTGTAAACAAAAGCCTTAAAAAACCAACCGGACTTTCAAAAAAAGCATTACACTAAAATTTGCAATGTATCATATATTTTTAATCAAACTCAAATACATCTAAAAAAACTTTGAAAGATGCATGTGCAAAACACAAATGTTCAGAGAAGTTTCTGGGCCGTGCCCGCCCGATCAGTTTTGGAAGACAACAGGTGGTCTGTCCCACCTGTTGCCCGCGGGCTTTTGGCCTTTCGCACTACATATTAGACCACCACATTATCAAAATATTTATGGTATGGGATGAATTTGAATATTTTTACAAAGAACAAATTTCTCATTGAAAAAAACTTTATATTTTCCTATACTTCAGACACATGAATACTTTTTTGCACAAATCTTCATTATTACACGACAGATCACAAACGCATTGATTTGTCCATATCAAAAGCTTTTAATAATTCTTAGTAAATTTGGATAAAATGCTTCGAAAATGTGAACAAAACGGTTTGTTGCTTGAAAGAAATCGAGCTAACCCTTTCAACCCGGATGGTACATATATGTACCATTTAACTTCTTTTGTCCCATATAATAGTAATCATCATAAACTTTATAAAACAACTTTACATTATATGTTTTAGCCATCTAGAATCTAAAAATAATAATTACAGAAAAAAAATTTCGGGTTGAAAGGGTTAAGTGCTTTCGAGAAATTTTTTTTCAAGGTTTCTGTTGAAAAAATTTACCCAAAACGAGAAACAAATAGTAACTGACTACAAGGAATGAGCAAATATATTCTATAATGTCTCCAAAATATTCAGCTATTATGGCTACAAACGTTTACAATAACGTTAAGTGTACTTTCATCTAGAATAGACTGTTGATGTATGAATTTCGTCTGCATTTAAAGTAGCAGTTGTTAACGAGTTTGAATAATTTGAAGTTTTATTTAAATATTTGCTAGTACGCAGCTTAAGTTTTGATTTTAGTATTTTTATTCCAGAGTACCAAGGTATACAAAATCTTTCGTTTATAGAAGAAATCTTGTCATTATATTATTTTCTGAATTATTAACAATTTAGTAAATACATGCTTGCTATTTCTGCCATGTAATTCAAGAAATATAACACCATGAGTTATTATTATTATTATTATAAATGCTAACTTAGTACATCCTTAGAGCTTATATAAATTTATTTTTAAATGCTTCATATCTTAAAGAAAGAATATAGCGATTTGACGGCCTCAAGTGCTTCTGTTAGCTCAAGTAAAAAAGTGCTCTCTTTTTAAAGTTTCATTCGTTTTCACACTATATGAATTAATAGTTGAAAATATTGCCAAATACTCGAGGAATTTGTACCATACGCAACCTGTTTATGTCCCGATTCATGGATCTTAAAACAAGATGGAGCAACCCCTCATACCTCAAAATCGACAAAATAATTTTTTACCAATTATAACATTCAAGTTATGCAATAGTTACTGAATTCGCCAGATCTAGTACCCATAGAGAACGTAATCTGAAAGAATTAAAAAGTTACATCCTTGAATCGCCATACCAAATAACTCAAGAAGTTAGATTCCGTTTAATGGATTCAGTTTTAAGACGTTTATCTGCGCGTCACGCTTTGTATGGAAAACTTGTCAAATAACTTTGTTACCAGGTTACAAGCTGAGACAATAATGTTTTCAAATATATTTTATAAGCCTCTATTTGTCTTTCGTTTGTTATCAAAAATGTCCTTATAATGTGGCCACATGCCACATATTGGCCATCAGTCAAAGCATTCGAAGGATTTTCTGACGTGGGTGTTGGGGTACATCTCTGTCTTGATGAAGTGAGTGACTAAAAGCAGGATGAATATCTCGAAATTTTTCAAAATATTGAAAAAATCTTCACTAAAAATGCTTTTCACCACTTTAGCTGTAAATATTTGTTAACTTCTTACCGAAAAGATTTTGATTTAAAAAATTCAAACCAACTTTGAAAACATGACTGTGGTATATTCCACTGTATCCCTCTTCCATCCATAACTGTCTTCAGCTAACATGAAGAAAAATCACGTTTTGATTTCGCCAATGATGCTTGGGATTAAAAGATAAAATATGGTAGCACAGGGATTCTCTAAATATTTGATTTATAAAATCTTTCATTTTACATTAAAACACTCGGGGCGTCCATTTAAAAGTACAAACCGTTTTTTACCAGATTTACAAAGACATTTCTCCAAGTCTCAAAATGACAGAGCAGAGTCGAGGATTAAGAGCAAAAATAATAGGGGAGACTCTTCAATCACGTGGTGTTTTCAGATTAAGCACAGTATTCATATTTTTTCCATCTATAAGCTTAAGGAACAAATACCTAATAACCAATTTCGCTTACTCTAGATTATATTGAAAAATAAAAACTTGGGTAACCACAGATTTTCGTTCCCATTCTCATACTGTGGTCAATTTTGCAGTTTATGTCCCAGCACAGTTTTGTGAGAATTGCTTCCGTGCATCTATTTCTGGAATTGTAATGAAATTTAATATACTGAAATTAGTCATTAGTAATCAAGTTGAATATGAATTGAGATATTGCGGACAGATTTTAGCTTGGTAAAAGTGCAAATATAATAAAAATAAATGCAAATGTTAGTTCAAATTGGTTTCATGTTCAGTGCTTGGTTTTTTGGTCCTGTAATTGTAGGACTCTAATTGACAAGGTATATTTTGTAGCATAACCCTTTCAACTCGGATGGTACATATATGTACCATTTAACTTCTTTTGTCCAATATAATAATTAATCATCATAAACTTTATAAAACAGCTTTAGCCATCTAGAATCTAAAAATAATAATAACTACATAAAAAAATTTCGGGTTGAAAGGGTTAAGTGATATATCGTGCAAGAATGGCTTAGCATTTGGTTTCAATGAACCTCTTTTTTGGTGGATATCTTACGATTACATTCATGAGTGTTGTGTTGTGTATGTTGTGTGACACAACAGTCTTTTGCTGTTGCTTGTGTTTTGTGAAAAAACTAGCACAACGGCAAGCTTGCGAATAACAGACCAACGACAAATGACAAGTCAAATGAATGGGAAGTGTCCTAATACTTTTTCCATAGTTTTCAATGACAAGGAGGATAATATAAAAGCCAAAATCGCATCTCTGGCTGGTGTGATTGACTTGAGATTAACACGAAATAAGAATATTTCCAAATTACTAACTAGAAGAGGAGACCATTTGACTTAAAATATTGAAATCAAAGTCAAGAAGATTTTCCTAATTCAAAATGTTGTAGAACTTGCTGGGTATGAGATTCATGGAATACAACCAGTAGATGGTCTATATGTTCCCAAGGTAAGGAAGTAATTGTCTTAATAGGTTGCAATATTACATTGACCATCATTTGATACAGGAACGGAGCTACTGCTAGCCCTATCTCAGTTTCCTAAATCTATGGCGTTTACCCGATAGGTATATGATAGAACGCCGACTCTAGACCTAGTGAAATAGCTTCATGATCGGGCGGGGGCTAATGATAAAGGAGCCTCTTTACATTAAGAACAAAGATAACGAGAAATAATTATATAGTCAATTGAATACTAATTTCGTATAAATAGTTTGTGTGCATGATTACTTATAATTTTTTTGTAACTAGAAAACCCTTCAGCTTTGTGTAAAAGTATGTTGCGCAATTTTGTTCAGACGAGTATTCTTAAAATCGAAGCCGCTGCTCGAGTGGTTTGTTCATACTGTATGTACACATATATATATTTATATATACATTTATGCATATATATATATATAAAAATATATATATATATATATATATATATCAACAAGTAAATGGATATCTGGATTTGCAAATTGATGAGACTCTAAAATTGGATATTTATTTTCAACAAACTTTATGACCTGATATATAATTAGATTTGCCAGCTTTTCTAAACGGATATTTAATAAAGAAAAGTATAAAAGAATTCATTTAGTACTTTCTAGCTACCATTCTTGTTTACACAATAACCGTGCCTCAGTTCTAGAAAAACTTGTATGAAACATTCCCAGGCTACAGTTACTACAGTTGTGTGTATACATGCAAATACATGTATATTCGACATATATTTGGATAAAATGAACGGAAATTAATCATAAAAATGGATTATTCTAAAGATCAATTTAAATAACATTTTTAAACCAACACAATTCCACACTATACACAAAATGGTTCGAACTAAATGCAATATATTACACACTCAATGCATTAAACTCACAGTAATACTGTTTTTTGTACCAATTTAACCTAAATTAGAGTCATAAATAAGATTCTGAATTATTTAGTGGCCTACAGAGAATTAGAAGTAGAAAATTGAAATGGGAATACTGCAAGCAGTAAAATATGTATTCAAACCTATTAATTTGCAAGTACTTAATTCTAAGCATAAATGTTGAAATTTTAGGCTTCAGGAACCTATTAATTTGCAAGTACTTAATTCCAAGCATAAATGTTGAAATTTTTGGCTTCAGGAACCTATTAATTTGCAAGTACTTAATTCTATGCATAAATGTTGAAATTTTAGGCTTCAGGAAGAGCAATGTATGGCATGATATTTTGCAATATCATATCCACTCGTTTCTCCATCATAGAATTGAAAAATATATTTGTCTAAGATTATTTTTTAAGTAGGATTATGGAAAATATTATTGAAATTTGTAAAATTGTGCGCCTTTTTCAAGCAACTGAGAAGGGCACTGATCAAGATTGTTTAATTAAGCATATTATATGCTTACATGTTTCATCTTTGACATTTGTCTGGAGAGGATAAGTTTCTTCCTTAGCATTAGCTGCTGATTTGGGTTGATTAGATTGGATTTGGAATAATAGTGTAATTGATTTATCCGTTTAGAATTTAAATACAATAAACATATAAAATATATTTCTCTCTTTCGTCTCTAATATATATATA